>JAOEHY010049936.1:0-32511 GCA_025447955.1 Psilopsiagon aurifrons
CCCCCGTGTTGGACTGAAAAGTTAGCATAGCAGTTACTTTTTTGGGGGGTTGTTTTGTCAAGCATCACATTCTGTAGTACAGTAACAGTTTAAGTATTCTATTTGCAATCACAAGCAAAAAGCTAATATTGGATAATACCTGTTGTTTTTACAGCAGCATGTAGAAACATGTAACTACACAAGCCATAGTTTGCAACTCCTCCAGCCCTCGTATAATTCAGTGGGATATTATTTCAGAAAGAAAATCACTTTTTACAGGACTAATTTCTTGGGTTTGAGATAAGGCAAATATAGTTATTGTCAATAAGCAAAAATTCACATGTGCTCCACTGAGCAGCAGGAGCTATTACGTGAAGCAGCAAGATATTTTAAAACTTGAAGCCAGTCTTTTCTTCCTCTTAGTATTAAGATGAAACAACAGAATACAGACACTTTTTTCATGGTATATATTGATAAATATGACTGCTGGACAAATGGTAAGCCACACGTGCTATGCAGAGTAGCTTTGCATCTTTGAAAACAAACTTTTTTTTTTCCCAACTAATTCTTTTCACTCTTATGATGAACATACAGCACTGTACACACTAGTTCATATGCAGAATGATTTTAACACCTTCAAATTAATTAATAGGTAAATAAAACTGTAATGCAATCTACCTCACATATTTAAGCAAGGCAGCACCAATGTAAAGATTAAACTGCAAATTACTATCTCTAGCTATTTCTTTTCTTAGCAGTGAGTTATACTTATTTCTCCTGTAATCCCATTTTCCCTATTATCTTTAACTGTTACAGGTATATAAAAAGAAAGCAGCTGGCAAGCTTGGAGATATCAGTCTTAAGATGATTGAACAGGAAAAAGAATTTGCTGGGAAGACTGCCTGGTACCAGCATGAAGTGAAGCAGCTCCAGCGTTTGCTGCAAGACAAGCAGGAAACCCTGGATGAAGTGCTGCAGCAGAAAAGGTAATGAGTCATGGGCAGCAGGAGCAGTCCAAGTAGATCTGATGTGTAAAAGGGGAGGCAACTACACACAGCCGCCAGCTCTTTCCTCATATGATATGGTCTCTTAATTCCCAGCTCCAAGACCTTTTGAAAGAGAGATTTATTCTGGATGACTACTACTGTTCTTAAGTTTTCTTCTTAAGAAGACTAATAATCTGAGCCTTGTCTTTGATTTGAGGTGTGTGTGTCTAATCAGGAAGATACATGTTAATTATTAAATAGCATCTTCTGCTAAAGGCTGAACACTTTCCCCTCCACGCCCCTCAACAGTTTTTAGAATAGTAGGAAATTAAGGGAATACATATGATGGGTTTCCTTACCCTACTGTTCTGTTAATAAGTGATTTACATTGGCTACGTGCAGAATGAAAAGATAATTTAACAGATTATACAAGATTATGACTGTCAGTGTTGAAATATCCTTTTCAGAGAGTCCTTTAAAGGCACATTTCCCTTCTGGCAGTGGAAAACTTCATATCACATCAACCTGATAAGCATACAACAAAAACTTTTTCCAACTGAATAGAGGTAATTAAGCAGTCATTTGGCAAGTCACCTCAGCCATTGTGAAATAATAGATCAAAGAATAGTAGAAAAACAGGGTTTGGTACCATCTACCTGATATTAGCAGAGTTTCTCGTGATTACTTTGTACAGTGCTATTAAGCAGGTTTGACAAAACAGTATTTTGACTATTCCATATTTATTTGAAAATACTTTATTTAGGATTTTTCATTATTGCCTTTCATACTTCTGAGCTCATGTTAACAGGTAAAGAGGTATTTTAGACATAGCATATATCATAATTCAAAGTCCCATAATATGGATCTTCAGAAGTTTACTTTTCTACCCCCAAAGTAGGTAAATGAGATGATGTAACACAGCAGTGTTAAATAATCAGTTACACTTTCCATACAGTATACTAAAACCCTTTTTCCCTCTTCAGGTTCAATTGATTTTTCTTCACTAGGCACCCAAAATTAGTCCCTTCCAATCCTAACCATTCTGTGAACCTGTGAATTGTTCTTTAGATAAAGAAAAGCTTTTAAAGTTTCTAAAGATATGCAGATTTTACTTTCCTAGAAGCTGCTCTGTAGAACCTTCTCAATAATTACAGCCTTTGCTAGAGAATATTGGAAATTGACAGCAACCTTTTGCCTATACCAACTGATGAGAAGCCATTTTCTGTTCTTTGGGCAGCTGATAATGACATTTTAATTGTTTACAGAGTAATCTTCCGAGTGATCATTATCACAGACCTTTCCGTAGCTGCATGGAACATTTCAGATGTGAACAAAGTTGTTAATGTGCATCCAGGGTAGAAAACCAGGTTCATAAATGCCTCAGGTCTTCTTTCACAGGACACTTACCTTCACGAGTTTTCTAAGGTCACAATGTGTTTCGTAAGTCTTCTGCAGAGCAGCAGTACTGGGCGATCATTACAGCTGCTATGCTTTGATGTTAAATGAAGGTTAAATGCTTTAGTCACGAACTGCTTTAGAGTGTCCTCAGAAGAGGGCCAACAGTAGAAAATCTTTACAGTCACGCACAGGCACGGAAGAGGAGCTGTCTTACCTGTAAGGTCACATATATAAAATTGTAACACCATTACAGATTGCTAATCTTTGTGTTAAGGATCATGTAAATAAACTGTTAGATGACAGATGAAAATGAATTCTTCAGCCAGACCAAATAACATTTCTCAGAGATTAAGGCTGGATGACTTCAGTGAGGACAGAAAGCTCTCATCTTTTGTAAAGAAGAATCTGCTTTAAAATCTACTTCTGTTGACTTTCTCATCCTCAAACACAGTGCGGCACTGGCATTTTGGTTACTCTCCACCAGATATAAGTCTTGCATTCTTTGGCTAGGTTTGGGATTGATTGCAGTTTTAATTTTACTCATTTTATAGAGTCCCAGACTGGTTTGGGTTGGAAGAACTTTAAAGCTCACCCAGTTCCAACTGCCTGCCATGGGCAGGGACACCTTCCACTAGACCAGGTTGCTCCAAGCCTCATCCAACCTGGCCTTGAACCACTGCCAGGGCTGGGGCAGCCACAGCTTCTCTGGGCAACAGCCTACATCTGTGAAAAACAAACTTAGTGTTTTTTCCAAAAGACATCTGGAAACAGAACACATTTACAGCTGAGTATGTATCTAGTTCTGTATGCCAAGTTTGTGTTTGAAGAGGTGAACCAGCTGCTATGGGATGGTAACACTGGTTACCAGTAAAAGAGTATTAAGGGTTACCTCTGGGGCTGTGATCTGTACAGGGTAATGTCACAGTAGTCATAGTCAGGCATAGCAATGCTGTGCACAGCTGAGGGAATTTCTCTTGAGATACAGGAAAATGTAAGAGAAGGGCGGTGAGAGCTGATCTCAGAGGAAACTTGAGTGTTGAGAAAACCAGACCATCAGCAGCAGCACCCTGAAGAGCCTTACCTGTGACTGCAGCACACTGTGCAGAGCTGGGGCATCTGCAGCACACTCTCATTGACAACAGTGTGCTTTGACTGCTCCTTCCAAAGCAACACCAGTGAGTGCTTTCAGCTTCTGCACCTCAACTCTGTTTAAAAACTAATCCTCTAAGAAGGGTTCAGATACACCACCACCTCCAAAGCATCTTTCTTTGCTACTGAAGAAAGTGCAACCATGTGGATAATTTTTACAATTAATCTATTTTTTCATAAAGTTGATGCTTTTATTAAAAGTATTAACAAACAACAGCATGAAGTCGTGTTAGGTGGTATCTTTGACAAATAACCTTTTTTATGATTTAAAAAAGCCCCAACACACATTACATAATTCATTTATTTATGCTTGGGTGGTCAGAGAAACAGGCCTATAAAGTTATAATTCCTTAAAAGGCCTTAAGGTTTCCACATCTTGTATTTGACCTCCACAAAGAGGCATTAGTTAAGCACAGAGGTGACCTTCTGATCAGACACTTCAGCCTCAGAGCAAAGAGATGCAAGACTCCTGGCAGAAGGGGCGTGTGGTACAGACGAGCCCATCTCGGGAAGCAGATGCACAGCCCCGCAGATCCTAGCAAATCCTGGATTCAGTGGACAGCAGCAGTCACGATATTTGGACCTTGCCTGTGCTGCTCTTTTACAAGGGCGTGTTGTGACAGGACAAGGGTGAATGGCTTTAAACTGACAGTGGGTAGATTTAGATGAGAGGTCAGGAAGAAATTTGGCAATGTGATCGTGAGGCACTGGCACAGGGTGCCCAGAGAAGCTGTGGCTGCCCCATCCCTGGCACTGGCCAAGGCCAGGTGTGGATGGGGCTTGGAGCAACCTGCTGCAGTGGAGGATGTCCCTGCCTGTGACAGGGGGTTGGAGCTGGGTGAGCTTTAAGGTCCCTTCCAACCCAAACCAGTCTGGGATTCTGTGACTTAATCCAATTTACTACATGGGTCCAGATCTTTTTTCCAATCCTAGCCTCTCTAGCATTACAGTTAGAGAGCTTTTTTAAAGAAGGATTGAATTTCAATCATCATTTCAGAGCTCACCTGCAGTTTATTATTTGCTTATCCACATATCAAAATTATGTACTGCTGGAAAGCACTTTTTAAATTATCCTTTTTTAAATTTTTGTTTGTTTGATTTTTTTTTAAGGAAAACAGAAGGGGAACTTGAAATCATTTGGGAATCCACATCCAAAGAAAACAGGAGAATGCGAGAACTCTTATATAAATCCCAGGGAAAGAACAACATGTGGAGCACTGCCGTAGCTTATGAGCCACATTTAGATGAAAGCTCTCAGAAGGACCTCCTATGTGGACATGATTTTAGCTATTGTGATATGAAACTTCCGTCCCCTACTAAAAATGAAATTGAGCAAGAATTTCAGTGATAAGAACAAAGGTGCATTTTGCATCTCAGCCAAGAAACAGAACACAGTGCCTGAAGTTGACTTTCAACAACACAAGATGTAATGGAAGATCTGCCCTCGTCTTTAATGTCATCAGAATAAAAACCTAGCATTATTATCCAGCTGTACCAGCAGCAGTGTAGATTTAACCTAAAATAGGACTTCAGCTTTTGAAGAAAAAGCTGTTCCTTGTTAAGGCAAAATGTGGCACAGCTGTAAGTTCGCATAAAAGACACACAGTTAACAAACTGATAAGCTTGACCTTCAAGGACAGATGCATAACCCTGCTGCAAAACAAGCAAAGAGCAAGACAGACAGCCTCTGATACAGTAAATAACTTGTCTCTGTTATATATGTTTCAATTTAAAAGACAAATTCCAATAAATTCTTTCCAAATCATTAAATAAAGGACACATGGAGGATGACCAAAGTTGAAAAACAGTTTGTTGCCTGTTCTCATTGCTCGTGAGGAAGCGTCTTTACTGCCTGCGTGGCAGGGAGGGTCGTGGCACACTCCTCTCCTCTGGTTTTAACTGCCCTTTCGAAAATGTCTCAAGTAAACTTCACAGGGAAAACCCAGTCGTACTGGTAGTTCCTTGGAAACACAAGTGGGATTTTCAGAACTTTCCATATTCGTTTAACTGTTCTCCCACTGAAGGGGGAATGCCTGAGAATGACACCCCGGCCACATCAGCTTCCCCTTCCCCAGCTCCCCTTTTTGAGGAGCGTTCAATACCAACCTGGTTCAAAGGACAGAGGACAGCACTTCAGCACCAGCCCTCTACGTGCAGAAATGCTACACTCGCTTCAGCATTTGCATATCATTCAAACATTATGTTAAACTTTAAATGAGCTAAAGTTCATCAAATCCCTGGGAGATCCCACAGTGTTTCCACAGCATTTGCAAGGAAACAGAGAAAACACGATGTCCCGTGAGTTAAAAAAGACTTTTTGTGGCTCAGAAGCGCTTTCTGGTACACCAAGGAGTGCTGTTACCAGCTATTTCAAATACACACGTACAGATCACGCAGCTGACATCCTTGGACAGTGAAATCCAGGAATTGCTTCAGATTAACAAAAGCAAACACATTTACAAGAGTGTCAAGTGTCACACAAACAGCATTAATGATTAGACAGGAGCTTCTCTCCAATGCCTCTGATAGTTTGGAAACAAACTTTTCTTCTCTCAAAGAACTGGTTTTCCCTTAAGTCTCTTTCAGATGAGAGATAAATATTAAGTACTGAATGTTCTTTGTCTTGCATTAAAACACTTGGTTTTATATGTCCAAGAAGAACATGAAAATCATGTTTACTGCACTAGTTTTAGGACTAGAAAAAAACATGAAAGATAGGCATCACACAGAAATGCTCTTCTGAAAAGAATAAACCCTTTCTTATTAAAACACAACATTTAAACATGATGAAAACAACCAAAGAAACCCAACAACCCCTGCCTAAAAAAAAAAATAATAATCCCACTGAAATTATTCACGTTGGTAAGTTTCACAGTTACAACTGCCCAACAGGCAACACCACTACTTAAAAGAATCAAACAAAAACCCAATGTCTCAAAAGCTAACTGGAAGCAGCATCTTACAGAATGATAACCATCACTTCTACACTTAAGCAGCAGTTAAAAACTGGCTTTCTTTGAGCACTGGAAAAAGCCCAAATGAGCCATTAGAAATCCACCTAACTGGAGGCATTTTCGGTATTTTCAGTATTACTGCATCCAGCTTCAGGATGTTGAGAACTGAGGGAACTCCAGGGGGTGCAGTCAGGGGGGATTTAACTGCATTACTTGATAACCAGACACCACCAGGAACCACTGCTGGGAGTTAATCAGGATATTAAATGTATAAAATAATAATGTAAGAGTTAGATGCATATTTAATTGTCAACATACACACACACAATGTTGAAGTCAACCACTTGAAACACCACCTGAGGAAGGTGTCAGCTCCTGCTGCCAGCACCAAGCATGGTGAAGCAGCACCAAGCACTTCCATAGCTCACCACTGCAGCTCAAATCAGATGCAGGGGTGGGCTATTTGACAATGGAGATTATGGAAGAGTTATCCAGTGGAAGAGTCAGTTCAGTTTGGTTCCTTGGGTTAACGGCCCATACACAGCTGTTCTGTTACAACTTTGATGAGGCAAATAAACCTACTATGAACCATAGGAAGATTCAATGTAGCCATCACAATGATGGCAGACAGGCTAACCTTAACTAGTTCCTAGAGACCTTTATGTCACAGACTGAAAATACTTGGAATATGACTTTTTCTATATATTGCCATAGAACACAGGCAGTCATCCAGCAGAAGGAACCATGGTTCAAGTCAGGTAACTAAAACAAATTAAAGACTAAACTCATAGCATCAACAAGTTTGGAAAAGTCTTTTAAGATCAAGAGGCCCAACCATTACCCCACGACTGCCAAGACCACCACGAAACCACATCACTGAGGGCCTCATCTACTTTGGTTCCATCTGAAATCAGAAGGGAAAAAAAAACAGGTTTTAAATGGGTTAGGCTAGAATTAAGTTAGAGCATGGAAAATGGAAAACTTTTTGTTTCTTAATACCAAATCCATGCTACCATGCAAGTACAAGATCCATCCTCTTGAAACAGACAATGTTCTCTGTATTAATTTCTCATTACCAATTCACTCCATGAAGAGGCACTGCCAATGGAAACATTTATACACCATAAATAACATCATCATTGGCGAATCAGACACCAGTACTGGGAAATCTACAATGTACTTTGAATTATTTTTTCCCAGTACAAATGCCAACTAAAGCAATTCCTGCCAATTCAAAATTAATCTGCATGTCCCTACCAAAGGGAAACAAGTCTTTTTATGATACTGACAAGATACCAAAGCAGGAGGAAACTATTTCATGGCTTTGACATAGCTGTACATGCCCTAACACAAGGACTCTATTCTTACTCAGCGCTTGCGGCTGCCCTGCTGTAAGATACATAAATTGTAACCACAAACTTTTGCAGAAGTAGGAATTTGGCTTTTCTTCAGGCATCATCCATAAAGCTTTAGGTTTCAGAGAAGTTACCCTCATGAAGCCTGGAGGAGGTTACGACACAAATCATTAAATGGTGTTTAAGACCAAAGCCACCAGCTTCATTGAGCACTGCTATCAAGAATGAGAGCATGAAAAATCACAAACAGAGTTCAGTGGTTCCCTGTCTAGACAGGAGCTGGTCGCATATGATCTTACCAACTTGGTGAAGTTCTGAAGGGGGGTTTTTGGTTGCAAGGGATTTGTGCTTTTTCACTGTGTCACACCATACTGCTCTCCTGCTGGATGCTGCTTCTGCATCTGTATCTATTGGGTGCCAACTGACACATGGTAAAATCCTTCTGTAGCATCTGCAGAGGGCTGTTGCAGTAACCTGCACCGACCCAGCAGACAGCCCTGCTCGCCATGCTTCAGCTGGGAAACAAAATAGTGGAACCAAATAGTGTCAAAGAATTAGAAGTAAACAATATGGTGTGTTTCACTATAGGTAATTCTTTAAGTATTAAGCATTTTAAATATGTTATCTCTGCACTGACCCCCAATGAACTGCTACAATCTGGCATCTTTCCATTTCTCCATGAAGTCAAAGACAGCTGTCTCCTCTACAATTTTTTTTAGCTACCCCTAATACACAATGCTACCCATTGATCAATTTAATCGTTTCCACTTCTTGCTATTACATACAGAAATGCAATGCTGCTAAACCACAACAAAGGGAACTTCTGGGATAGAGAAAGTTGCAGATTCCTTTTTTAAATAGCGTGTGAAAACTAAGGAAGACACAAAACTTGTAATCATTCTTCACTGTTCTGTTAACATCAAGGATGGAAATAAATTACTTTAAGTAACCTTTGAACCACACTAAGCAATGGGATGAAGTTCATGGAAGAAAATAGCATCAGGAAAGTATCAAAGGCACAGGCTGACCTGAGAAACAACTGCCTTTGGAAATCCAAAATCCTGAAGGTGACAGAGGCTGCAGAGATGCTGTCACACACACATTCAGAAAGAGCTTGTTTCCTAAACTCTGAAGTACTGCCCTGCACACTGTGGACATCGTATGGATATTGTACACCTTTAAGACCTGTACCTCCTGCAGTACCCAGGCAGACCCACAAAGGTCCGCTCTGCTTTGCTGTCTCCAGTGGCACGATTTGCAAAGAAATCACTTTGCGCATTCCAAAGCACTTGCTGTGAGTCCTGCTCAATGTTCAGAAGCGTGAATTCTAAGCTTTCAGGGTGTGTTCTATACACAGTAACTAAGGAACCATGAAAGCTTTTCATGATTCCAACCTGATTCCAACCACGTCTTCTGAAGCTGGTACATTTGTTCTGATTCCTCTCCCATGCTTGGTGAAGTTCCCAACACTCTACAGAATATTGAGGATCACTGAAAAACAACCTTATCCTTAGGAGGATTTAGTGGGCTGATACTGGCAGGTAATGGTTTAATCTTTCATTAAAGGTGAGTAATGAAGGAATCCTTTTAACTTTCTTGGGCAATATGTTGTAGCCCTTCACCAGCTCACTCCATTAGAGCATCTTCCCCATTTCGTACTGTTCACAGATCTGTCATTCCCAGTATTTTCTGTCAGCTGCAACATAAACAGGAACATGAACAGCCCACACCCAGGACATGCTCCTGCAGAGCAAACCTCTTCCCAGCCTAGCAATGAGCCATTGCTTCCTTCTGCCCAACCTTTTCAGTTAATTCTTCATCTACACTCTTACAGATGTTTTAAAATACACATTTTTAGGCCTTGCTGCTGCAATTTGCTGGTGAGAAGAGAGTCACGAATAAAAGCCCTTCCAAAATTGGTATGTTTTACTATTTCTTCCCTTTCAGCTAAGCTTACAGAGAAATAAACCCAATTTATTTTGGCAGAATTACTGATAATTCTTACTCACTGCAGCTAATTTCCTTTATAGTTCAGTGTCGCAGCTATGAATGCCAGTCACTCTTGTACTACAAAGAAACAAACAGCAGAATACTCTTCCTGTTTGTTCAGGTAAGAACTTTTATGCATCTTTAAAGTGCTGAAATGAAGAATTAATTATCCTGTTCCGAGTAAATCATCTCCTTGTATTTAGGCATAAGTTCCAAACACACTCAAGTGTGAATGCATTGGAATTTTGCATAATCAGGTAAGTGAGCTAGGACAGTGCACAGGTATTGAAGAAAACATGTTACTTTACATTGTTTCGCAGACACTATACTAAACATAGATACTAAAGAAATCATTTCCTGACAAAAACTCTATCCATGCCAATTTATCAACAAATTGCTACCCACCTGACATTAACAACTTTGCTATGTTACCACACCCACTGCTGACGCAGCATACCAATACACTGCACCTCCCTCCCATTTCCAGTACCTTCCAGTCTGTAAATTGAACCCAAAAAGCAGTTCCAGTTTCCTTTCACCATAAAACCATGTGGCACCCTCCAATTCCTATCAAGAAACTGAAAAACCGATTCAGAATCTGTGGAAAGTGCAGTCACATTGAAGGTTCATTGCTGCCTGTCCGCAGCCAATGTATGCTGTCTACAAATAACTGGACATAATTTTCCCTAGAAAATCATTTGGGTTAAATAATGTGGTAACAACTCAAAAATGCTGTCACCACTTTTCAAAACCAAGCAAACCACAGGAGATTCTGAAGTAAACCTCAGTAGTTCCAATGCATTTTCCAACTTCGGTTGAAATACATTGGCATTACTTCTTACTGTTTCACGAGAGCAGTGTACTGACACACAGTGTGCTTCACGGAGATTCTGACATTCAACAAAGACACTAAGGCAGAAATGCCCTAAGGTCCTGTGAACTGAGCCATTCATCTTCTGATTTCCTACCCTATCAGGTAATTCCCCCTGCCCATTTACAAGTCATTTAAACCCAACTTTCCTTTCTTCCTTCCCCCCTCCCTCCATTTTTAAGCCAGAACCTTCTATCCACAACACTGCTCTGAACAGCTGAGAAGGAGCCTCCCTGGATTTTTCTCCGTGAAAAATTCATGCCGGTGCACCGGCACTTTGCATCGGGAGCTCTTAAGATCTTTCCCTCTGGGATTACAAACCTCGACTGGCCAGGCACAGCTCCTCCATTTAGGAGGACTCTGAGTCAGCAATTCTGCACAGGCTCTGAAGCACTGTTAAAAACTTCCCCAACTTTTTAAAAAGTCCCAGAAAGCTCTGGAAAAGAACTAATTCCATACTCTCAAACTAATTTCCTTCAGTGAGCAGCAAAACTCCTTCAGAATATCCTTAAGAAAAGGCTCTTTGGGGATTTTTGGGGGGGGGTTCTGATAGAATTATGTTCCCAGCACTTACAAGTTTATGTCGAGTTTCTGAACAGCTTGGCTTTAAAAGAACGCAGTACAATAAAATCTCTGTCTTCCTAAAAAATACACATTATGTAGCCATGCCTAGTGCAAACCCTTTAACATACCTGAAGATCTCTGAGCCTGTGTGTCACAGGAGCTAAACCAACCACACTGAAACCCGGAAATAAGTAGAAGGAAAAACACCAGTATTTAAACCCCATATATAGGATGCAGATTAAGAACTCCAGAGTCATCTAATCTTTCCTATCAATTCCCACAGCTTGCAATCCAGTGGCATAACCCAGTTGACACAGCTATTTAGACTGCTGACTTACGTGACGATTGCAGCATTACCTACAATTACTCCAAAGTAAAACATTCAAATGCATTTAAGGGTGATAGTAGTCAGATCACATCTTACAGTTAATGGCAGGATTCAAAGAAGAGCAAGTGCAAGTAAACAGATGGATCCTCTGATTAAAATGAAGTAATCTGTTAAGTAGAAAGGTAAGAATGGAAAGTTCCCATTCTGAGATACTGCTAAACTACAATTAAAACGTGGAGGTTACAATGATCCTTACTATTTGGTTAAGTATTGGCCAAAGCGTAGCATGTGCATTACTGCAAGCAATAAATACCAACCCTAACAAACATTAACCTTTATTATTAGTGACTAATGATAATAAAGGCATATTTATATACTACACCCTTGCTATTTCCTGAATTGGAAGTTGAAAATTACTTTTTATGATTTAATTGGTAAATAGCATTTTAAAAGGTTCAAACTACACTGTTTAGACAGGACCAGCCCTCAGAGTGTTTGTTTCTGTAGCCCCTTGGAATTTGAACTCCTTCATCTCTTCATCTATGTATATATTTGAGAGGGAAGGAGTCTCTTCCCATTGCTGTAAAATGCCATTTCTCTTACCCATGACAAAAACAGCAGTAGAATCTTTGAACTCAGTGTTTACTTTTTTTCCTTCAGTGGCTGAGGAAAACGATTGCTGGTAATATTGCAAATCCTTTAATGAGTTTATAGCATCCCAAGAAGATTAACCCCTAAACCAAAACTGATAATAAAAGAAGTTACTTTTTCATTTTCATAAGGAAACACAGGGTAGTTGTGGTCAGGTCACAGGTAGAGATTTAAGACACCAAAGAAGAGATACGCAAATATGCATTCCAGGAAACACATTGCCTAGACAAAAGCTCAAACAATATCCTTGCAATGTTGCCTTTCCTGTATCTGAAGAAACAAAGTAAGAGTATAGATCTGATTGGGGCGATGAGGGGAAACACACCTGAAAACATCACCGGACATGTAGAACATGCACCTGCACAAAGAATTTCAAAGATTACCTTCACTACATCTAAATCAAAACCTTGAGCAAAACATTTCTTAATATAAATATGACAAACTCCATTATATTTTTATCGAATTTATGTAGTTTTTTCTCTTCTTTTTTTTTTTTTTTTCCCATGGAAATTCCAGGGAAGGGATGGTGTGAGAGCGGTGCCTACTTCATTTTGAGGAACAAGGTTTGCCTCATAGTATGAATCCCCCCCTCCTTTTTACTTTTCTCATTCGCTATTTCCAAAGTCTCTGGCATTTCAGAAAAAAATAAATCTATATTTCATAATTATCAGCTATACAGAACATAGAAGTACCTTACCTAATATCCCAAATGAAGCATCTGCAGTTGATGGAAACAAAAACATTAGTTTAATTCCACATTGCAATTACAATGAAAAATATTTTAAAGTCCCTGTAAAAGACACAGGAAAGGAAGTTGTTGATATCTATCTGGCTATTCATATGTGTGTGGTAAGACTGATTTTAACACTCTGTATTCTCTTTATCTGTAGGAAAAAAGCCCACTTTTGTCCACCCATCATTCAAGTGGCAATTTTGGAACAAAAGGTTAGTTAAGAGGGAAGAGCTTCTCTTGATGCTCAAACCTATTTCTGTGAGAATTATAAAATACCAAAACCAAACCAAACCAAACCAAAAAACAAACAAACAAAAAACCAGAGAGGAAACAGTGATAAAAAAAAAAATAAAATATACAGCTTTGGTTTTGTTTTCAGTGCTGACATTACTTTCCAATCTGGTTTGAAGAAGGACATCCACTGCCCAGAGTCTGTCTCAAGCACAGTGAACATAACCCCACATATGTCTGTTTCTCCTTTTCTTAGAGTCCATTTTTTAGTCACAGATTTACATTTACATTACAAGAGATGGGAATTCCTGTGGATGAAGCCTGCATTCTTAAATAAAAGGTTGAAAAAGAAAGGAAGAATCTTGCCAGGATACTGCTGTGTTGGTACTTGGGTCCAACCATTTGTTTTTATTTCCAGTCCTGTACTGCTACTGTTCACAAGGCATTATCTTAACAAGATAAACATCAGCAGCTAATACAGTGCCATCTTTTAATGGTAACAGCAGATACTGGGGAAAAAAGAAAAGTCAGCTGCAGTTAGATCAGGTTGATCAGGACTTACTGGTTTGGAACAGGGAAGGAGCTGTACAGCTGCTCTGCCAAAACCAGCAAAATGAAACATGGTTAAGCCGTGTTTTTTGCAAGTATTTCAGGATGACTAGCCAGCATGAAAGAAGCCACCCTGGTCTCAGCATTCAGGATAGCAGCACATTTTTGCAGGCTATACAGCTGTAGACAGAGAGAATAGCACTTTTCGGTAAAGCAGGACTTTTAAACATTTACAAAAATGAAAAATTAATTGGAACACAAGTGAAGGGAATACAAGCTGTCCACTCAGCTGCCTCCAGGTTAATGAAAAACACAGGAAAAAAGTCTCTGCTTATGCTTCTCTACCTTCTCAAAATAAAAACATCAACTGTTTTACAGCTAACATCTGGATTGATGTTTGTAATGCACCCATAATGTGACAGTCTCTTAAAGGTTATCTTTCAGAGGCATCTCTAAGTTAGAAATTGCTTGATATAAAATCATCAAAATAGACTCTTCAAATTATGTCTCACTCTCACTGTGCAATATACCACTTACTTAGATATTGGACAAACATTCTCAGGAATGGAACAAAGACGTTTTTCTTTTTTTAAAGATAAACTAATTGCAGTCTTGGTTTACCTGTGGCTCCTATCTCAAAGCTTCTTGGCTGAGAATGGGTTTAATGATTACCTTTTATAACCTCTGTACTTAAGCCACTGCTGCTTCTGCGTATTCTGGTTTCTGACATGAACATCTCCCACTCTCTAAGTGGCTGCTAAATCTAACAGGAGAAATAAAGACAGACGCTACACAGAGATTCCTGGGCCAGATTAACACCAAGCAAACATAAATAAGAAAAGGTAAGTGAATGTATAACTGCTAAAAGATGACTGTTAAAGCATTCTAATACATGACTTAAAGGAGAGAAATTGGCCACAAAGCTGTAATAAAATTCAGTGACCCAGGCCCTGCATTCCTTACTGGGGCAATTTTCTGTTCAAGGTTTAATCTTAAAGGTTGGATTCATTATGGATTCCTTTTGAAAATCTTTAATTCAAAACATAACCTGGATGTACTAACAGCCCAAATGTTTTTGAAGACTGATATGGAGATATGTGTTCTGAGATAATGTAAAAAGCTATGGTTTCTGTAGTCAAGAATTTCTGTATGCTAGCCAAGTTGCCTAAACATGATGCATTCCTGAATTACTGTCTGTGTAACTGCAGAATGATCTTCAGCATTCAGATTCCATTAATTATAGCTGTAGGTTCTCAGGGGAGAAGAGACTTTTGACCTAAACATCTTTTGAGACTCAGGACCTAACCCCATCAATTTGAAAGCAATCTGTTTACATTCTAATTCTAAACAGAACAAAAAGTTCTGTAGGAGACATTCACCCTGAGTCAACACAGAGAAGACCTGAACTCTTTGAGGCAAAGAGCTGCTAATTAGACAATCAATCACAGCAAACACCACTTGATTTAGCAGGTACTTGAGCGTACAAAGAAATGAGACAAGGCTTAATTTAACCAAGAAGGTGAAAGAAAGTGTCCTAGATAAGAAAACAGAATAGTTTTTGGGAGAAAGATTAAATCTGTCTGAACCTCTGGAAAAATTCAAAGGAGCGACTAGCTATAAAACCTAGATTGCTCCAGGAAGGCCATCTTGTCAACTGAGGGCAACCTGAGCCAAAGCTAGAAAGACATTCACAGCTAGGTGGGTATGAGGAAAACCTGCAGCAAGTCGGATGGATGAGATGGAGTAGATGCAACTAATGCTTCCCGGATTTTATCTCTGAGTGCATAGCTGAGTGGAAGGCCTTTGGCTGTTTGCAAGTGTGTGCACGTGCATTTGTATTTTCTGGCAATGTTCACCTTAACATTCATATGCTAGGCCAATATTTTGTTTGTACTTCCTTAGAGATTTCAGCAAGTAAACCAAATGGGTGGAGAAAGCTTGAAGAAAAGAAAAGGAGAAGACAACAAAAAAGAGGATGGACAATCTATTCAGAGCCACAAACCCCAAACAACAAACCTACAAAAGGAGGTAAACCATTTTCTTTTCCCCCTTACATCCATGGGAGTGCGAGGGGCTGGCAGAAGGAGGGTCTGTGCACAGGTATAAGCATGCAAAACCTGCAGTTGTGTCCCGGTTTAGCTGCAATGTGCTAGTATCCTGGTAGTGTGGGTGGCTTGCAGTTTAGGAAACTACTAATTACTAGTCAAATAGAATCACAGAATGGTTTTGCTTGGAAAGAACCTTAAAGCTCATCTAATTCCAACCAGTGGGTTGGACACCTTCCACTAGACCGGGATGCTCAAAGCTCTGGTAAAACCTCAAAAAGTAAGAATATGTATTTTTTTTAAGGCTTTGAATTATTTTGCTATCGAGTAACTGAGGCTGATCAAGTGAGACACTTCAGAAATTTTACCTTTCCTTCCACATGTACTTCTCAGAGGCTGAAGTGGGTTTTTCAGCTCATTGATTCTGGAAGTTCGCTGACGTTTTTAGCCACAAAAAGGCCACTGGTACAGAAATACAAGTAAAAAGGTGTCTCCTCCAGAAAATTACAGATGCCATAGAAATCAGATATGCCATTTGCTCTCAGGAGGGAGTGAAATTACTCTTTAAACTTAAATAACATGATTCTTTCACCACTTAGCACTATTAAGTAAATTCCTGTGCACTAATACTTGAAGTAAGGAAGTGAAAGCAACTGCTAGAAAAACATACCAGCAAACAAACAAAAAACCCAACTCCATCCAAGAGATTTTAGAAGCTCTGAAAATTCAGAATTCCTCAAGTGCTTATGAAAGAATTCCAGTGTTTAATCAAAGAGTGGAAAGGGGATGCTGACCTGTACAACATTATATTTAAGCCCCACACAATTCAAAGGATGGATTAATACAGCAAATACACAGGCACGCAGAGTCCAAATAACTGTACTTGTGGGAACAGCAGGACTACACCACAGGGTGCGTATGCAAGGAAAAGAGGAACTTCAGTTTCATGTATTACTTTTTAGAAGTTGCGTGTTGAAAGCTGAAAAAGGTAAGTCACTAATGACAATTACTATAATTGCATTATACCAAGAAGCGATTACTGAATTATCAGAAGTTACTTTACCAAAATGTCTCATTTTAAGGTGGGCCTCATCAGTGGAATCTGTATGATTGTTGGAACAATTATTGGCTCAGGCATCTTTGTTTCTCCAAAATCGGTACTTGCCAATGTGGGAGCTGTGGGTCCTTGTTTAACCATCTGGGCAGCCTGTGGAATTCTTGCAACCTTAGGTAAAGGAGTCAACAAAGGAATTAATCTTTGGCTAAATCTTTGTATCTACTGTTTCTGCATACTACTCTCATTTCACAAATTAGCCATTAGCACCTAGACCAAAGAAAACATGTCCTGCTAAGTTTACCAGTACTCAGCAAAGAAAAATAAGGTATGTGCTGTTTATAAAAGATAAATTGAGCTTTTTAAGACTGCAAAGCACATTTACAGTTGATTCTGAAAGCAAGTCTGAATTTTGCTTACTTCATCCACTAATAAAGACAATACTTTGCTACTTAAATCACCAGCAGTGAGACACTCACTGGCAGTGAGCTAGGTACTTCTGCCATATTCCTTCTCCCGAATCTAATTCTATTATCTGAAAACATAGCGCCAAGCACCTCAAAATGAGCTGCAAAAAGATAACCTAACAGGGAATTCCATGGGCACTCTGTCAGGTACATGGCAGAGGAAGATGCCAGCCAGAAGTATCACTCTGCTCCAAAGCTGAGCTTAGTTGACATTTTAATTTAAAATTGTGCAGCAAGTCTGTTTTTCCAAGGTAGGGCACTCAGTGCAGCTGTCACTTGGATGCTGCTTATTGTGTTGGCTTCTTAAGCAAAAAATCTAATATAAAATGAGAAAGTACTTTTTTATTGAAGTCTGTAACACCAATAGTCAGTTCTGCTCTGTAACTTGACCAGTTTCAGTGTATTTTTTTCCAATTTTTCACAAGTAATTAAAATTTGATTTTGCATATACAGTAAAACATGAACACAAGAACAGGGTAATGATGATACAGGGTATGTATCTATTTTCTTAACTTTTCTACCTATTAAGAAGTGATAACCTGCTTTAGAAAGCTCATGAACTAAGCTAGTAACATTTTCCTTGTTACTCAGGTGCACTTTGCTTTGCTGAGCTTGGTACAATGATCACAAAATCTGGGGGAGAATATCCTTACCTTATGGAGGCCTTCGGCCCAATTCCAGCGTTTTTGTTTTCTTGGACAAGCTTACTGGTTACCAAACCCAGCTCATTTGCAATCATTTGTCTCAGCTTTGCGGAATACACATTAGCTCCTTTTTATCCCAGTTGTGATCCACCTCAAGTCGCCACCAAGTGTCTTGCAGCAGCTGCCATCGGTAAGATTTTAAGAGACAAGATCAACCAGTGCCTGACTCAGAAAACTGTTTTCCCCCACAATTTTGAAAGTTATCCAAACATAGTATGTTAAAATCCCCTGTATCAATAATAATAGACAAACAGCAGTATGGAAAAGTAGTAAAGTAAGTAGGGCGGGGAGGTGAAAGGGGGAAGGATTTAAGAAGCAACTTTCAATTCTGAGAAAATACAGAAATTCATGAATATGTATTTCAGTGATAATTACAATAGTGAATTCACTGAGTGTGAAGCTGGGAAGCTATCTCCAGAATTTTCTCACGGCTGCTAAAATGATCATTGTCACAATCATTATTGTGAGTGGAATCGTTCTCCTTGCACAAGGTAATTAAAACACATTACTTGCAAAAACTATTTTAACTTCTGCTATGATGTTAAAAAATTTCCCACTGACAGAGGTGGTGTAAAATAAAGCTCTCTTTTCAGAGTTTTACTTTCAGATCTCTCAGGAACTATGGGATTTTCTTTTAGAGAAAGGCTGGGTGGGAAATGCAGCACTACAGATCAACTAATAAAAATTGACATTAATTAATTTTAATGGTCAGAATGTTTCTTCATCTGGTGGGGATTAAAGGAATTAATTTCAATACTGACCAGTAATCTATGTCTTATTTGCAGGAAAAACAGAAAACTTTAAAGATTCTTACAAGGACAGTTCAGTTTCTTTTGGATCTATTGGTTTGGCATTTTATAATGGACTCTGGGCATATGATGGATGGTAAGGTATCTTTACTTAATGGTTACAGTTTAACATCCTATAACTGGTTTACTCTCTCTCTGCACAACTCAGATGTGATCTGAAAAAGAACATCTGACTTTTTATTAAGAATCTCTTTAATGAATTCTGGAAAAAAAATAACAAAGCTCCCCAAACCCTCAAGTTCCTGTTTGTAGGGGAAAGAAACTATATTAGACTCAGAAAGGAGCTGCTGCTTTGCTGCTGAAGGTACTTAAGATACTGTGGCAATAAGAATATAAATATAATATAAGTAACTAATATGAAGTTTAATGCCACTATGTTAGGCCAAATAGGCTTCCCAGAGTCCCTGCAGCTTACCCATGAAATTCCATTTCTTGTGAAATGTAGTGGTGTCTGGTTAGTACAGGGCATAAAAAAAGGTCAGAATTCATACGATTCAACTTCCAATTCTTTTTTTTTCTTATTTTTATTTGGAGTTAATGTAAAAACATTAAGTCTTCTTCCCTGAGCAGCTTTCAATTTTAATTCTCAGCATCTGTTTATCTATTATATACCATATTAAAGAAGACACATTTAAAAATATTCACACACATGGATGAACTTAAGTTTTCATTTATGCTCTACATAAGGCATTTATATTTAGTACCCAGAAGAGTGCTTTCCAGAATTATTCTCATAGGGGTAAACTTACTGGCAGGAATATTTAATCTCTACCGCAATCCAGAAAACAATTTACACATTTCACTTCCTGCAACTAAAGGGAATGTCAGTTGGTCTCAGACTCTGTTGGCACAAATCTAGTATCATGATCTGATCTGTTAATGCTATTCTTAAATGTTCAAAACATAAAGGCTTGCATACAGATCTGTATTTTGGAAGGAACTGAGAATATAACTCTTAACTTCCAGCAAAGCAAGTAAAATTAGAAGCTTTATATTGAATTTATTTTTAAATGGATCACTCTTTCAGGTTCTATTTCCAACTCAGGCACTCAATCTGCTAATTCAGAAATTCCCCTGTTTTAAGGTGACAGAACAGCTGGTGCCTAACTAATTATTTCAGTATATATAGCTACCACTACCAGGCATTGATGTTTGAAGATTGGTCTCTTGAATTGTAAATACCAACTCCTCACACTTTCAGAAGTGGAGAAGTAAAAAATCTTGTTTAATGTGGTCTACATGCTCTAGGAAAAATGAGTATTTTGAAAGTATAATTCTGATTGGTGTAATCCTTAAAGAGGTTTTCACTCGTTTTCTAGACAACATGACTCACTTCAATGGATATGCTTGTGCCTTCATTTGAAGAGACTCAGATATTGCAAAGCTTTAGGTTCAAAGGCAGTCCTGTGATTTGAGATAATGTCTCCCAAATTTTTGTTTTGTTCTCCTGGGATTATTTTATCCAAGAACTAAGACAATCTCATTTCAAAATCTCAAGAGATACTTCTAAAATTGTGAGGAAAAGATAATGGAGGGCAAGATAGTGAATCAAGAGGCTGACATTTGGATAAGAAGCTCACACAGGTTTTTGTCCTGCAGTTTTACCACTAAAACAACCCCCACCAAACTAAATAAAATCAAAACAAAACCCCCAAAACTAAACCCTTCTAACTGCAAAGGTAAAAACTAGTAGCACAAGTAACACCAGATGTCATAATGTATTAGCATTTCCACACCTGTCTGCTAATAACATTGTATGAATGCTTCTCCTTCCAGGAATCAACTTAATTACATCACAGAAGAACTTAAAAATCCTTACAGGTAAAACCATGCAGGAAAGCAGTGTTTCTAATGACAAAAATTGAACACTATTATTTCTGCACAAGGCGTATGTTTTGCCTTGTTTTTTAAAGCAAGTTATTCAATTTGAGCACTTAATAGACAAAGCTCCATAAGTTTGTATTTTATTTTTTTTTTTAAATAAAGAAATGTAAATACACCTAAAGAGCATATGGGGAAAAGTAAGAGGTCCACAGTTTACTATGACAACTCTACCAGTGATACAGCGATGCTGATGGAGTCTTACTTTTGCATCCTTTAGAAATCTACCGCTATCTATAATTATTGGAATCCCCTTGGTTACAGTTTGTTACGTTCTGATAAACATTTCATATTTCACCGTAATGACTTCAACAGAACTCCTGCAGTCCCAGGCAGTTGCTGTGGTAAGCCACTTTATTTTGTAATAGAGCATCTGGAGAAGGCTGTGTGCATTAAAGTCATGAGCAAAAAAAGGAACCTTTAATTTTTCCTTAGGATACAGTCAATTTCTAAGCTGTCAGTATCTTCTTTATCCCCATCATCCTCTGTCATTTCTTAATCTAAGACTTATTTTAGTGATACTTACAACAATAGTTATGTCATACCCCAAGAAAAAAAAACAAACGGAAACAAAAGTAATGCAGTCTGCAGCTAACATTTTGTGAGCACTGCCACTCCAAGGTTGATTATCTTCCATAAGCATCAAAAAATGGATGGAAAAATAACACCTAGCTGCTGCTTTGCCCTTTTCAGTGTTTCCAGTATTTCTGAGAAAAAAGCACACGCAAAAATGCCAGATCAAAGTTCATCATGCTGGAGACGGCAGCAAGGAGTCCGTAATTCACTTCTTTGGTGTTTTTTTTTCTTAACAAAACTAACAATTACCCTTTTTGTATTACTACAGGAGTATTACAGATAAAATTAAAGATGATATAGATTTCAAAAAATCTTAACAGATGTATCTGTTCCTGCAGTTCCACTCAGTAAATTTTCTGTGGGACATGATTCTCACCTGTTGAGATCATGCAGCAACATTTCCTAGTATTAGTTTTTAGGGAAAACAAACAGTATGTCCCATGCATGCCAAATGTAGTGCAGCACACTGAAGTTCATGAACTTAGAAATTCTTAAGTACGTTAAAACCCCCAAAATGTTACAATGTTAAAAGTTGTTAAAATGCAGAAATTTGGTGCATTTCAACATCTTGTTTGCATCAAGAGGTACAGCAGTATATATATTAACTCCAATATACCACAGAATTCACAATCTAAACACGTCAGCTAGCATTGAACTTGTCAGACTAACAACAAAATCAGAACTGCCACTGAGCAGCAGAAAGACAAACACCAGGAGTACATAGTGTAACGAGGTCTGCACATCTACCACTGGACAAAGAAAAACTGATGTTACTCTTAATGCTTGCCCTGCTATAAAAGATTAATCACCCTCAACTAAACCCCCATAACCTTTCAAAAGTTTGATTCAAATGCATTTACAATACTTATATTAGCTCTACTCCATCCCACAGCAGCAGCCCACATACCACAGCACAGGTGAAAACTGAAGCATGCTGAGGGACCATTGCCTTTCACTGGTGCACCCACAAGGCCCAGGCTGTCATCCTGTTGCTGCTACTGTCAGCTCCTTCCACATATGTTGGAAGAGCTCATGCATGCATGGCAATCTTCCTGTTTGCAGGCATTCCCAGATCAAGTGTCTTGAATAGAATGTGTGGGGTTTTTACATGTCTCCAGTGTTTCCTACAGATGCTGCATCTCAAACACCGCAATACTCCACTCTATAGAATGGTTCATGATTTAATCCAGGTTGTCAACTGGCAAAACATTTTTTAGAAACTGTACAAAATATACAACCGATGTTTTTAATGGTGACATACTTTAGATACTCATTTACTGTACTTCTGAAGAGGCTCCAACATTACTCAATATACTAAATGGTAAACTGACATGACAAAAGTGATTAATTTTAATACCGTATCCCAGACATTTGGAGATAGAGTCCTTCATTCAGCCTCTTGGATAGTTCCTCTCTTTGTGGCCTTTTCTACAATTGGATCTGCCAATGGGACCTGTTTTACTGCAGGCAGGTAAGCTCTCATCCCAAATACCTTAAAATGAGAATTTTTGAAGGATGGAAAGAACTGTATATATACATATGTATCCATGCACAAAGATACAGGCATTCTTTTGATCCCTATGTAAACATGCAATTAAAAAGTACCAGCAAATCTAACTATATGGTTTGATTTTCAAAAAGAAATTAGCTATGCAGGTTTAGAAAATAAGGTCCCTTATTGCTTCCATTAATGCTTCCATTTAGTATTTAATATTTTAAATCTCAAATCCAGCAGAATACCAGAGGGCTGTAAAGACCAGTTTTCTGACAGGTTGTCAATTCAGCTTTTCAATATGAAGCAAATTTAAAAATGAAATATTTAAAAGGATACAGTAGCTAACATTTTTTTTCCAAAATAATTTTAATGTGCAAATTAATGATTCTGAAACTAGTTTGAAGTTCACTAATTTAATACTGTTTCTGAATTGGTTTCAAATTCACCGCTTTGTTTCACCAGTAACACCGGCTACTTCCCTCATTCCAGCCTGTAATGCATTTTAGATTAGATTGCTTATCAAGGGAAATATTGATGTATTTATAGTTTGGTGTAGTCACACAATAAAACATACCTGATTGTACTCTTTTTTGTCCAGGAAGGCATTGAAAGTCTAGGTACTACACTAACTAGACTGCCTTGTTTTTGTTTTGTCAGACTTGTTTATGTTGCAGGTCGTGAAGGGCACATGGTGAAGTTGCTATCTTACATTAGTGTCAAGCGTTTAACACCAGCCCCTGCTATCATATTTTATGTAAGTATGAATTTTTTATGTACAGAAAGCCTATCAACAAAGCTTTCTAGGAATACACGCTTCCACAACTTCTTACCTGCAGTCTTGACAAGTATCTTTGACTAACTAGACAAGAAAATTACTAAACATTAGGAAAAAACCTCACTGTATACCCACCCCCAACTTCTTAATTTTAACAATTTCATTGCAGAACTGGATTTTAAAATCAAAATGTTCAAGAATCCACAGCATGAAAACAAATTAAGAAATTATTACTATTAGGCAGTATTAATTTTACAGGAAGCTAAAAGCAAGCTATTACCACTGTATTTCTTCCCTGTAAGAATGCATTTACATCTTACAAAAACATACTCAATACATTTTAAAATAAATCTAGAATATCTTAATTTTACACATTTATTTTCAAAGTAAACCACTGTAAGTTCAAAATTCAACTACTCTGTTGACTCCCAGTAACCTTAATAACCTAAAAACATATTTAGAATCGTCACTTACTCCAAGATAAACAGGCAACAACAGAACAGACTAATGCATTCAAATTTCAAGTTTTGATTTAAAATGGAATTAAGATTGCACGCAAAAATAAATCCTATTATGTTAGTGGGATGCGGGCACTATCTTTAAAGGTGCTGCAATACACTTACACCCAAACATTTAAGGATTCACCAATTATCACCTATACTGACACTAGTGAAATTCAGCCTTCTTTTATAGTAGACTATACCAATTTTTCTTTTCATTTTTAGGGGATCATTGCTATTATTTATATTATCCCAGGTGACATTGACACACTCATAAATTACTTCAGTTTTGCAGTCTGGATATTTTACAGTTTAACTGTCCTTGCACTCATTGTTATGAGGTTTACAAAAAAGGATCTCAACAGACCAGTCAAGGTGAGTTCAGCATTCAAAATGGTTTTTCCTCCATTCCCAGAAATAATGAAACACGACTACATCCTAAATGTTTGCATATTTAACAACATCCTTTTGCCAGATTTTCAGAAATGGGAAACTATTAGTCAGCAGACTACCACTGAAAGAGTACCCAGACTAAGACCCCAGGTCATTTCACTCAAGTCAGGGCACCAGATGCATTAAAATGCAAATTTTCACATTTCTGTTTGCCATTTAGGCAAAGAGATCTCCGTCAATGATAAAGAGTTTTCCCTGTCCTCTTTCTTGCTACTCTACTGCCCCATTTGATGCTAGAAATTTGAGAAGGAAAACATGCATAAGGCAATGAAATTATTCTTCTTACATACATGCAACTTTTGTAAGAAGAGCAAAAGAACAAGTAATTTTGTGCTTTGTATCTTGCAGATACCAATCATCATTCCAGTTGCAGTGACATTAGCCTCCATTTTACTGGTACTGGCACCAGTCATCAGTGCACCTGAACTGGCCTATTTGTACTGTGTTTTATTTATAGGTAGCGGACTTATAGTTTATGTACTTTTTGTTCATTATAAATTCAAATGGCCCCAAAAAATATCAAGTAAGTATAACACACATAGCCAGCTCCAAGTTCAAAACAGTACTGCTAAACGTTCAATTAACTGCTGTAATGAAGCCCATTAAATAGGCCATCTCATCTGAATCATGAGTGGGGTGTAGAAAGGAGGGTGTATTTTACTCCTTCCTAAGGAAAAAAAGTGGTCTGACTTCAAGAAAAATGAAACTTTATTTACAGAAAAGCAATACATATCTGTAGTAGCATGAAGAAACTGACTTAAAAGGAACAGTTATTTTATCTGTAACGTTAGTTCTTTGACTCTTTGTATTCTGAAGCACTGGCTTTAGCCATTAACTAAGGATTAGCAGACCTACATTCTCATGCCACAAAAGACCACTTTGAGCTCGTTAGCAATTTCACTATACTTACTAAGAAAATGTTAACATTTAAGGCTAAAAATAATGACAGTGCTGCTGAGTAAAGTGAAACCTGCAGGACCCCAGTGTGATGATTTATAAAATGGTTTTGTGTAATCTCAGGAGAAACTCTTCACAATTATCTATGGAAAATCACGATACACAAATACTTCTGAGAGGGAAAGGGGAATCAGCTTAAAAGGGCAGAATTAGTAGTTCTACAGACATGAAAAACATCCATCCCTGTCTCTCCTGCCCCCTAGTATTAAATTACACAATTGGAAGCACTGTACCATAATGCAAAGTCTAGAAATCCTAGAATGCTGTAGCTTGAATCTTTATTCCCCACCCCTTACATTCTGAGATATGAATACAGAAAAGACAAACAACTACTCCCAAGGATCACTTTTTAAAGCAATTTTCTTAGGAAAGCAGTACAGAAATAGAAATATTGTTCTCATAAGCCTCTAACAGTAACTTTTCTCCCCTCAGAGCCCATCACTATGCACCTTCAGATGCTTTTGGAAGTTGTTCCAGCAGAGGAAGTTACTGAATAGTGTATTTTGTATGTTGTTTTTGAGTGGTTAAAGGAGATCTGCTTGAGTTTTGCACACATTTATACTTTCTAAAATTGTGTTCATACTGGTGTATTGTTTTTGCAACACTTTAGTACTTGAAAAATGTTAAAAATGCAAGAATAAAAGATTTCTGAGACAGATTAGTGTCCAGCAGAGCTGTTTCGATTTCGAAGTCACAACTTCCCTGGGCAAACCATTCCAGTGCCTCACCCTCACCATCATCCTATTAAGGGACAAGCCAAAGAACAACAAAACCTGTGAAGGAAAATACCCAGCCCCATCACTATTTTTCACAGTTAGGTGATTTGACAGTCTTCTGTTTGCACCCCAACACAGAGCAAGACCAAAACACAGTTACATTAGCTACTTCCCTAAATACTTCTACAACAATTACAGCTTTCCAAGAACTTGTATGGGGTGAAGGTTGTAATTAAGCTCAGTAGTCATCAGGCTCCTTCAACAGCCTGTTGTTTTTTTATAAACCATACATTAACAATTACAACTTTTTGTGTCACATGGTGGTTTTCCACTCGCATCAACAATATTCTTAAATATTCTTAAAGAAGCAGCTTTATTATGTGCTAATATTAGCAAAATTGTCAGCATAAATAAAAAAAATAAACTGTCATTTTAGTGTGATGTGTCCCTGCCCATGGCAGCGGGGTTGGAACCAGATGATCTTAAGGTCCTTTCCAACCCTAAATATTCTATGATTCTACAAATGTATTGATACAGCCTTTCTCCTGTTCTTGAAGTAAAGGCATCCCAGTATTTCAGGCTTCTTTAAATAAACATGTAAATTCTCATCTTTATTCAAAATCACCATACAGTTACATCAGGGAAAACAACATGCTTTAAAATCTAAAGATGCAAAGAGATCAATACCAGATTATTATGTGTTTCTTTTACATGACTACTGCAAGATGCTTTGCATGTGCACAAATCTAACAGTAACAATTATTTACTGGAAGATGGTACATAAACAGGCAAAGTCCTAGTCTAAACAAACAAGATTTTATTGTTCATTTGCACAGTAGAAAAGTGTTTCAGACAAATTCAGATGGAATAAGAGCATTCATAAGAAATCAAAATGTCAAAAAAATGCTAAATCTACTGTCACAGAAGCTTTGCAGCAGTTATTACAGTGAACCACACTGTACAATCTTTGATACCAAGTCAGTGTATTTCCAATGAAGTAACAAAAACTGCTATTGGAGTTGCAGCATAATTTCTTCATGCAGAACTGACAAGTGTGATGATTGCCAACAAGCCGATACATAAGAATAGGATGAACATAGTAGAAACAACTGATAGATAAAACTTTGAAAACTTTGAAAAATTACTATCTACAGCTAACTTCAAATTCACTCAAAGTAAACCAGAAGCTCTGTAATTACTATTAAGTAACACAAAGTAAATTCAATTACTAATAAATTCAACCAGTTCTTTAGATTTTACTGTTTAGACAGCACACTTCTATTGCAAAGCCAATGCTTATGAAGTGAAGGCATCAAAACACATACATAAATGTTCTTCTAAGGAGCATTTATTTAGGTTCCAAGAGCCCAGAGGTAAGGAGATTATTCACTAGTTTCCTCCTAAAATTAAGGGCAGTGCTGCTACCTGTATGTTTAGTTTTACCAATTTTACTAGAAATATTCATGCAAGCGATTGTTTTGAAGAATAATTCTTATCACAGGAAAAAGACCTATGTCCAAATTAGTCATCACTTTCCGTTCCACTGACTTCTGAGGAGTCAACCAGATCTTCTGATACTGCATCAGTGCAATACATTTTTTTAGTACCTAGAAGTAATTATCAAAGTGTAACATTTATAAAGCAAGAAAAGAATAAGAACTTCAAAACAAATATGTAGTAGTATTAAAAAAGTTACCAAAACAGCAAAATCACACTTTAAACTACAGACTATGCCAAAACACTAGAAACTATTTCAAACTACTTGTTTGTGCTGTTCCGATAGAAAATTACTCCGCTGCCTACAGTTTGCTATTAGTGGTCCTCTCATTTGTTTTCAGAGAGTTTGAGCAAGTGAAATGTCATATATATCTGAAATGCAAGGATATTTGAGATTAAACCTAGGCAGAAATGAGGATGCTAATCATCTCATGCATTATAAACACCAACTTGTTCATTCCTTACCACCTGGAAAAGGGCTATCATCTTCACAATCTTCCCAGTGTTCAAAATCAAGAGACACGTGATTATTCTGCTGACAAAAACATTGTTTGAAATGCTTGCACTGGCACACAGTGAATATGTTCAGAATATGCAGTAACTCTCATATTAACTTTCACTTCACCTTGTTCTTCAGTAGTTTGCTCCATGATCCTTTTTGCTCTTTCACGAGAATAATAACAGCCTCTTTATCCTTTATCACACATGTAGACTTTTCTGCAAGTATACACTGATGCAGCTCCATGTCAGCCAAATAAAATTTGTCTCCTGAACAAGCACTACATCATAAAAAATAGTTTAAAAAAATTGAATGCAAGCTGCCAGTCAAACATTTTGTTATTATACTAGGTTTGTTAAGCCTACCTGAAAATCACCTTCTCTTTACAGAACTCACATTTATGGTCAGCTACACTTGCTATTTCTACCTTCACTGTAACCGTCTCTTCGTTTTGAAACCACTTTATTTGTGGATGAAAGCTAAAATAAAGAAAATATAATTGGATTATTTTTTTTTTTTCCAAAACAGAAAAAAACCCCCAAGTTTCAGAGAAGCTGTTTTGCATAAGCCAGAATTTCCCCATTAGGTTACAAGCAACTAGCTGATTTTAAACTGAATAGCAGTGACAGAAAAGTATATGACAGGATGCCAGTCAAGCCTGCTACAAAAGCAGTGTGATCTCAGTCTTTGGAGAAGCACATCTACTAGTCCAAGTGGGGGGTGACACCTACTTAACTTTGTTATCTACAGGAATCAAATTTACTGCCCCATTTAAGGATGCTATCTTAGTCTGAACTTGAAACAACAAAAGAAAAGGTAACAGTAACAAGACCAACCTCTGAAAGACAAACCAAACTTTTCAACTGACTACAGACATGAATATACATCTCATCAATATTTTCAACTGCTTGTTTTACAGCTGTTACACCTCAATCTTCCTGCAAACACTGAAAGGTTTTAACCAGCAACAGATAAATCGTGTTAACAGACTTTAACATCCATTCATTAAGATCACTTCCCTTATCACACCCTCAGTCACATCCAAACCCTCATTTATTTAACTGCTATCCTGTATCTCAATGTGTTATTGCATAACGGAGAAGATCTGCAACTGTTCTAGCCAAGCTGCAGGAGATACAACTAAACTCACTCAATCACCCTACCAAGAACTTTTCTAATAGGCTAAAATACAGAATATTTCTGACACTTGCACAAGAAAATGTAAGTCACCCATAGCTAGCATTAAAAGAAGAAAAACTGTAAGACACCAAACAGAAGCACTGCCCTAGTTCCAAAGCGTGAAACTTACATATTTCTCAGGATCCACTCTCAGCCGACTTTGCCCACAAACCACACTTCAGATTTCTCTAGGCATAGTCTCAATCATAAATAAACCTAAACCTAGCATTCATTTCTATTGCATGCTGCTCAAATTACTTAACAACAGAAACTGCCCTATCCACAAAGGATAATGTATCCACTTCCAATCAGAACAAAGCAAACAAAGCAGAAAACAAAGAGAAAGAGAAATGAGCCATGATTTTGCGTTGCGGACATTCTCAAAATAAAATCAGATTTGTGCTTTTTTTATTTGTTGTTTGTTTGTAAGAACAGTATTACATTAAGGGGAGACACAAACCTAATTCATCCCATCAAATACCAATCTGCTGATATAGAAGCATCTGAGTTGTAATTCAGACACCAAATAGGGCAGTCTTTGGTTAAAACATACACCAGACAAGTGTAAGTCAGAATTTACATCCATCAACTGAGCTTAAAGGGTGTTTTGTTTTCATTCCTAGTACTGTGGTGCCTAATCAAAGGTTACACAATTTCAACAGATAAAGTTAGCTTCCAGGAGTACGGTAAAGAGCAATGAAATTACTTAAAGGGTTCACAAGATGATGTGTGCGTATATACACATATTTAACAGTACCAGACAATCTCTCCAGTTCAACACTGAGGTAACAGAACACTTCTATCTATATTATACCTATTTACTCACGAAACAGATTAATCTCAGTAAGGACAACTGTCATTAAAAATTACTCTGAATTTTTGTACCATTGGCGCTGATGCAGTGTAGTGTCTTCTACTTCCTTACTTTGATGTACACCATCTAAAAAGAAATCAGAAAGGTATTTTATACTTATCTATACTATAGAAACCAGATACTTCCAAACTACTCCATTACCACCATAAACATAGCTGGTTTATTACCACCATAAACAGATGGTTTATTTAATTACTACTTCAAGACCATACTTGCCATTTATACTTGGTATTTGGAGAGATTTTATATAGTTAATAATTCAACTCAAAATTACTATCTAAAAAGAATACTGTGGTTGATATAATTTAAAATAGTTTTTAAGGTCAGGTAAAGGTTTTTCCCATTTCAAGACATTACCTACTTGAAATCCAAAATGTAATTATAGACACTGACTGAGAGTTTCAGGGTTGAAACAACTCATTATTGCTGTTACTATCACTACTTACAACATGGCATTACAGTCACTCTACTACACCAGGAAAAAAAAGCCTTCTATGATAAGCACTCCATGACCTTATTTGAATTTTGCTTGTGGCAACATTTTAAAATCACTCAGCTTTGACTGCTCTAAACTCATGTACCAACTGCTGCAAGGTCCCCTTTCCTGCTATTGACAAAGCCCTGAGCTTTTAAGCCTCTGACTATCACATCCCTGAGCTTTTGGCCTTTTTCCCCCCCTTTAACCTTTTTCAGACATCCTAAGTCTTGGAAAAAGTAAAAACCTCCCAGTGAACAATGCTGTTACCTCCTCTTTTAACTTCCTTAAACCCTATGGCTTCTGACAGCAAAATGCTCACCCTGTCTACAAGAGATATTTCCGACTCATACATTCCATTCGGCTCTTAATCTCTCAAGGAATAACTGTATCCCAAATAGTAACAGCCACATTAGTGATATTTACTCTGGCAGCATCTCCAGGCTACTAACCACAAACTACCTGTGGCTTATTCTAAACATTAGCTACATGGTGCTACTCTGTACACTCATAGAGGTCTGCACTTGATAGCATGATATTTAGGCTGACATTTGAGCACCTATCCTTAAAGTTTCAAAATTGCTGGAAATCCTGAAAATGTTTACCACATGAATGAGTCCTGCAAGAAATCTTAGCAGAATTACAGTTTTCTGTAGAGTTTTCTAGTGATGACATGTTCTGTGGATTGGACACATTCTCTGGATCAGCTGTATCCTCCCTTATGCTTCTGAACACAGAAAAATACATTTTAAAATGAAAATATGTAAGTATGTTTAAGATTCTTTTCATCCTGTTGAATAGCACTGAAAAATAATCAGCATAATCAATTCCAAATGTAAAATTAACATGAAACTGCCAAGCTGACAGATGTACTTTGCAAAAAGCTTCATTAAAAAATGAAAAAAAAAAAAAAGAAAAAGAAAAAAAAAAGCATAAAGTAGGCTGTTTCAGAATAATGCATGAAATAAGCTCTTGCTACCTTGACGCATGGAACACTGAAGGCAGATGCAACAACTTCTGTCTAAATCAGGACTGTGCCAGCACACAGTGTGGGCACCACAGGTCAAACTCACGCACTTAGTGCTCCTTTAATCTCCCCTCCTTGCTTGCGCATATTTAACAGGTGTGAATTTTGACATTTTTTGTGTTAACTGTGATTTTAGTAACAACAAATAAATCAAAATTTTAGGAGAGGAGAGAAAAACCAAAACATTTTTAAATTGAACTAAAAAAAAAGTACAATTTAACATGCTATCATATTATGATTATGACCTAAAGCCATGTGATGTGAAAAGTATTGCATCAGCAAAATTATTCTTACATTGTATTCTGGGGTTAACATTAAATAGTTGTGGTGTTCCATGCCACTTGTTTACCTGTGATTAATTTGCCTTTATATAGTCAAGGCAGCTGGAGACCAGTAACGAGTGGTGTCCCTCAGGGATCGGGGTTGGGACCAGTCTTGTTCAACATCTTTGTTGGTGACACGGACAGTGGGATTGAGTGCGCCCTCATCAAGTTTGCCGATGACATCAAGCTGTGTGGTTCAGTTGATATGATGGAGGGAAAGAATGCCATCCAGAGGGTCCTTGACACGTTTGTGGGGGGGGCTGATGCCAACTTCATGAAGTTTAACCATGCCAAGTGCAAGGTCCTACACCAGCGTCAGAGAAATTGCAGGCACAGCTCCAGGTTGGGCAGAGAAAAGATTGAGAGCAGCCCTGAGGAGAAGGACTTGGGAGTGTTGGTCGATGGAAAAATGAACATGAGCCAGCAGTGTGCTCTTGCAGCCCAGAAAGCCAACCGTATCCTGGGCTG
>JAOEHY010049940.1:0-20615 GCA_025447955.1 Psilopsiagon aurifrons
GGGGTTTTTATTTATTTGCTGTATTTCTGTGACTGCACATGCTATTTTTTATATTTAAAGACTGAAGTCTTAGACCTACATTCAGAAGGCATAAAATAAAACATACTCTTTAAGGCACCAGTAAAAACTATTTGCAATGTCCTCTAAATCTCCTTTTACAGTTATAATCAGTAATATTGCATTTCTTAATATAACAAGATCTTTTCCTGGCAAAAATCACAGCAGTTAAAACCTCTCCTCCTCCTAGTCTTTCAGTGTGATTTTAGTTAGAACTATTAATGAAAGGATTTATGCACATGAACTTTACTAAACTTTATGAAAAAGTACTCAAAATGTGAACTTGAATAACAACCTTCCAGTATTTACATGTGTAAGTACTTAGAAGTAATAATTTTAAATGTAGGAGTATGGATGAATCGTAACATAATCCTTGAGTATCAGTTGAAATTTGTGTTTTGTCTTGAAAAAAAATAGAAGAAAGCATCACTGTACAAAAAGGAAAACAGTCCTGCAGTACAAAAGCACAACCAATGGCAGGCACACACTACTAACTTACTTTTGTAGCCATGTCAAAAATGCTTCTAATTATCAGGGGTAAAAGAGGGATGGCATTTCTGCTGGAAGCAAGTTTTACACTTCAGTCTTTCCTCTACCCCCTCTTTCAGCCTATAAATATTAGTCTTACACATTTTTCTCCCATATAGCTCACGAAAACGTTGAGTTTTTCAAGGCTGAGAGCAGACAGAAATGTTCATCAAGAAATGCCTTCAGGTCAACTATCTGTAGCTCATCAAAGTGCAGCAGTGAAAATATGGATGAGGAGGAGGGAGGATTATATGAGCAGGGTAGAGCAGATCATTAACTTCTTTCCTTTTGGAAATGGGTTCAGTTATCACCCACTCTGGTGGTGATGGACACAAGGTACTGACTCCTCCTCCCCTAATTTCAGTTGCATTCAGAACAACTACAAATGCGTTAAAGTGTCTTGAATGCTATTTCCCAGTAAAAGGAAATGTTACAGGAATGTGACAAGAAGTGAAAGTGGAGATGACCCACATAACAGTGTAAGGAAAGGCAGCCGGTCCACAAGAAAACTAATACGTAGACTGAATTCTTGAGAAGCTCTGAGCTGCATTGGAAATAAGGCAAAGATGGTATTACCTATTGGTGGGGGCACAACAGAAACCCTGTTTTTTTCTGTACAACAGCTGGACATGAGCTATTGAACACATTATTGAAACTACTGCTTATTTCTACTCAGGGATTTCTACTTTGTTTATTATAAATATGCATTTATTGGCAGCAAGTAGAACATATTACTCCCCCGTTTTATAGCTCGAATGGCTCATGCAAAGAGTAATTTGTTTGTATTCTGTATCAGGATCAATAATGTACCAGGGATAGCCCAAGGAATGTTTATGCTGAGGGCTTGGCTTGCAGTGTTTTGTTGTTGCAATCAATTGACCAAACAGAACTGCTTCTTAAAACAACAAATAAACCTTGATAGCAACCAGATCAGCCCTTAAAGCACAGAACACGATGCAGGGTCTGGAAAAAGAGTGAAAGCCCACAAGTGTGTTTACTGCCTGAGGTGCATAAAGCTTTCCTACCTGAATTCTTCCCACTGGCCTTTCTTCCTCTCGTTAGCTGGGGACTCTTTCCTCAATGCCCTCACATAACAAGATCCATCTACCTGCAAAAAAAAAAAACAACAGACACATCATGCTTCCCTTCTCCTGCATAATAACATGGTAATATTCGAAGCAGCTCACTGAACAGACCTGAAATGAACGAAGAGCATTTAGGAATTCCAGGACTAAGCCTGAAGGACCAGGTCTGAGGCTGGGTCGAGGCTCCAGCTCAGCTCTGCCACCCCCAAGCTTTTAAGTCTGACAGGTTTTTTTGCCTGTAACAATGAGACAAGGAAAAGATAACAAGAATTCTGTTGAGGTTTATATCAAAATTTCCTGAGCTAAATGGTAATATTTCTTTACAGTTAAAGGTCACGCTGAAGTCTCTTTTATTCTCTTTATAAGTGATAAATCACTGACTGTTGTGAGCCAAGTGCTACTAAAAAAAAATACCCCAACCCCCGAACTCTGCTCAGGGGAATATGCCAAAACACCTCCAAACCACCATGCTGTCTGCAGCAAAACAAGACAAGTTTATGGATTATGTTGGCACAGCAGTATGACTTCTAGGAAATGCTTTTTAATTATAAAGAAAGACTGTGAAGGGAGACAGGGAAATGTTTACGGGCAGTATGTATTTTGTTACATGCTGTTTCAGCAGGCAGACAAGGTGTCCTTACAGCCTTACTACTATGCTCCAAACCTCAGCAAATATTGAAGAAAGCAACATGATGACTACGCTTTCCTTCTCTTTTGACTAACTTCCAAATAACTTTCATGCAAAAGAGTTTTCCATCAAACATGAAAAAGCAAGTATTATAGAAAAAGAATAAGGAACACAATTCACAGGTAGCCCAGGTTCCTCTCCAAGGACCAGATTTGGGAGCAGACACTTCTATAACAGTTCATACGATGCAAAAGTCAGAGGAGACTTAAATGCGGAAGAAAAACCTCAAGTTATTACAAATAACTTGTTAGTTGCATTCAGTTATCTGTTCTGCAGTCATATTTATTTTGTTCACTGATATTCACAAAGAATAAAAGCATGTCTGAAAACTATAGGTTAGAAGCAGTCATCCCATCCCAACACTTACAGTGCCACCAAGGGACTGTCTGCTTCAGACAGGAGCTTTACTGGTTTTCTTGCCTCACGACAAAGGGCAATTTTAGAGAAGTTACGTATTGACAGGCACCCTGGGTGAATGATTGGCTTTTAAGGCCTCATTGAACTGTGAATGTTTTCCCCCGGAACATATTTATTCTCATCCAGAAGTTTTCCCTAGGGCTTTTGTACTGCTTATACAAGCCAGGAAAAACATGTTAATTGATTCAGATTTAGTATGTGTTAACATGACTTTCTCAGCTAATGCAGACGGGGTCTTTAATGAAGTCGGAATTATTTATCCAACTTGTAAGTTTGTTCCTCCAAAAGATAAACTTTTGTTCTGCCTGCCCCAGGAGCTGGGTACCAGTCCAGGTGCAAGAGGATGGGACATTGGCAAATAAGGCTGTAGCATTTCTTTGGCAGCTTAAACTTTACCTCCCATTTCTCTCTCCTGGATGCTTGTGTAAGTTGTCCAACCCCGCATTTGTGCAGCTGCATGATCAGCTGGATTGGGGGAACTAAGTTCTCATAAACAGCTGTGCCAACACAACACAGGGAGCAGGCACACATCAGGAGCGAACAGCCACGATGGCAGAGGGTAGGAGCAGAGGCTGTTTAAACCAGCTTAAACTGCACTACTGCAATACACAGAGCCAATGTTTTGCTCCCCTCCTCTACACTTCAGTTCCGCCAGTCTGTAAAACAGGGAACACAATTCCCACTTTGTTTCATACAATGCTTCTCAAAAGGGCTATCCTACTAACATGTCTGTGAATTCACATCACAGACCACTTTCTGTAAATCAGGTCCAAGCTGATTCTAAGGACACTGGCACTGTCCCTACCAGCATCTGCTCCCTGGTTTCACCATGCAACCTTGCCCGGGGGCTGTACCACCTGCCCCACCACTCCCCTTTCTGTTCCTGGCCCTCATACCAGCCCCAGCTCTGCCAGCACGCTGTACAGGAACCAGTTTCTGATGATAAAATCAGCTTTTTATTAAAGCCTGATCTGTTCTCTCATCCTGTTCCTAGGAAGATCCCCAAAACAATCTCAGTGTACAATCTGGGGTAGCAGGCTACACCTGAAAATGAGAACAGACGAGGAGGAAAAGGACAACTGAAGAGACCTTAAGCTTGGCATCAGTCACCCTCTCCAGGTGTGAAAACATGGCCTCACTGTGACACAATGCAGTGCAGCACAACCTCCACCCTTTTCATGCTCATACCCAGTTCACATCCCATGACGCAGCTGCACAAGTGGGCACTGGAACTCAGCAAATCCTCACGAATACCTACCAGTAAGGGAGCTGCCAGGTGTGAACAGGAAAGAGCACGGAGGGGAATGGGCTGCACTCACATTATTTCCTGCACTCCCAGAACCAGCAGAGGGAGCACAAAAACGCATGCCTTTGGCCAAATGCTTTTTTGGCTAGGAACTGCTTGATGCTTGGGATTCCAGACACTTTGTATGAGATTATTTCTACAGCAATGCATATGTAGTGCATTACAAGCACATCATAGACAGAGCCCTTGCTTTGAGTAGATTACACCATAAAAATCAACACAGTGAAGGAGAGAACCGATACAAACAGAGAAGTCTGCAGAAGGTGAGAGGAAGAAGGAGAGGAAACACAGAAGGGCTTCCAACTATGGTGATTTGATCGTGACTCCTGCAATTCAAGGCCTTCTTCCTAAAGCCAGCTCTCCAAAGTCTCATCATCACATACAAATTTCAGCTTTCATATTTTTACTTGCTTGCTTTTTTTTTAATGCTGTATCTCTGAGTTTCCAAAGTTCAAAAGCAAAGCTGTAAAGGTGGACAAGGTAAACCCCAGACTCAGAAACTGGAAAAGAGGTGCAAGAATCCCCAAAATCCGTTATCTGCATGTTGTGGTCAAAACAACCTAAACTCAGGGAGCTTTACTTAATTTTACTTTATTTATTGTCAATTAATACATTTTAATTACTGTTTGGGGAACTGTGAGTTAAAAAAGGAAACTAAGCAGTTCAGCAAACACTGAGGGAAATTTTTCCTCCACCTTCCCGAGGCTCAACTTCAGCCAAACACCTTTTCTTCAGAACCCTTTCCTTATCTAACTTCCCTTGTCTCCGTCATGCCTTGCACTCAGTCCAGTCCAACGCCATTGGTGAAGCAACAGGTAGCAGAGGTGGCTGTGGGCTATACGTCCAGTGGTTTGCCTGCTCCTTGCCACTTCTCATTTGTCCTTCCACTGCTCTTTGCTGCTTCACTCGATTTCCCATCCGAGCCTGGACTCCTCCTCCACTAGTTCCAGTCTGCCAAGGATGTCCTAGCTGCAGCCTGGGGCAGCCGTGGTCCCACAGAGGCATTCCTGCAGGGCAGCTCAGGCTATGTCGTCCTCCCCTGCAGCCCCTGCCACCAAACCCAGCAATTTAAGCCAAATATTCCATACAGTTTCAACAGTTTTCTTTTAACATGGCATTCTGGGTCTTAGTGATTTTGCCAAGATGAATCAATGGAAAAGGTCAATATACATAAGGGAAACACCCAGAGCAAACTGTGCATCATGGCAAGTCTTAAAAGCATGTAAGAAACACTGAAGGCGAGAACTGGAAGAAATCCAACAACAGGGAGGCAACACAGAGTTCATCTTTAGACCTCCCACATCTCAGCTGGAACATTGCAATGGACTTGGGTCAAGCACAAACAACTTTCCCTGCTTTCTCATCACATCCTGGTCCCACCTGGTACCTGACAGTTCTGACAGACAGGTTTATTATAGATGTTCCTAGACTATCATAGATCTTCCCAGAGCCCTGTGTCTCAGCCTTATCCTCTGAGGAAAGCAAGAAGAACCTCAAGATATCTCACTGTCTACAGCTCAGCATTCAGCCCGCACTGGACTTGAGCTGCAAAACTTTCAGCTTCCAGAAACAAAATACCATTTGGACTCTACATACCCAAACAAAAATTAAGAGATAGCAAATACAAAACACATACCAATAAATCCTTGGAAACCAGAAATACTGCAAAGATGGACATGAGTCTGTTGTACACTTTTCTTACGGAAACACATAAGGCAGGTGCAAATTCCAGGTATTTTTCCATTTTCACAAGTTCTCTCCAAGTTCCATCACTATTCTTGAACAACAGAATATATTCAAACCCAAAATTCCTGTAAAACCACAGCATGGTTTTAAAATCAAGTTTTTTAAAACCACAGAATCCCAAGTTCTCATTTATCCAGGGGTGTAACTGGGTCATAAGTGAAGAATACAAAGGGCTGTCCTTCCTAAATAAGCATACTTATCAACAAGCATACTTCTGCTAAATAGGAAATTTTAAACACTTCTACACACTGTTTAAATATTATATGCAGTCCTTGTTAGGTACCATAATCCTCTATCAACTCAGGAGTTTTCAGAGACTTGAAATTCTATTTTGAAATTCTAAAACAACTTAAGATCAACGCTGAGTGCATGCCTGACAAGCAGAGGATGCTGTCCTCTGCCAAAAAAGGGAGAGTCTGCTAGACTTATGAAAGAGAAGCATAAAATGCTGCTAAACTAAGCAATGCAAAATAGGTGGGGGGTTTGGAGAGGTGAAAAAGAGAGAGACCCTAAGCTTAGTGGAGGTTTGTGTGTTCCTTTCCTGGGCAGAGACAGGGTAGGAGTAAAATAAGAAAGAATCCCAGCAGTATTTCAATTTTTGCTTTATTTTTCACCGGGGTAAAAGCTGAAGTTTTGTTTATTCAGTCACCATTTCCTCAGTTAGTTTTTCTACTTTTTAACAAAAGGTTATGCATAGTTTCTTTTCCCTACGTAAACAGAAATGAAATCCATCTCAAACTTGTATTTTGCATTATTTCCAAAAAAAAAAAAGCATAACTGGAGTGCACTTTTTTTTTCAGATGTAGAGGCCATGAAGTTGTAATTTACTCACTTTGAGATGGAAGGGAATGTCAGGTTTGTGTTATGCCCTATAAATAGAAGGCCTAGCAGCAACAGTAAGCAGTATCATAATCTGTAGTTTAGAACAAAACCAACACCCTTTGCTTTTCCCAACTTCACAAAAATCTAATTATTAAAAGAACCACTTTTCCAATCCAGCTCTCTTTTCCCTGCTCCAACTGAATTGAAGATGCACCCAGAACGCCTAAAGCCACAGTTCCAACATCGCCACCATCCATGTCTCTGCTCTCCTGGGAACCCTGAAGTTCCGGGGGCAGCACTGCACCTTGCCTCACTTCTCAGCCTGACGCCCCAGATTTGAGGGCTGCACAGGAGTCAGCAAGCTGATCTGGAGATCCAGCACCAGGAGGGAGGAAGGGGTGTAAGCAGGAACAGGGAAATAGGACTGGGAGGACGGGCACTTCAGTGCATCTCTCTGAAGACACGCACCACAGCTTTGCTGTTAAACAATAACTTGATGCAGGTGGCTTTGGCCTGAGCTGAAATGAGGCAAACTTGGTGTACCCACTCTGCCAGGGAGTAGGTGCAGCTCTGTGACCCCCAGCCAGGCTGCTCCAGCCTACCAGTACCACAGCCAGCAACAGCAAAAATCAGCCCAGGGCAGATGAATCCAAAACAGTTAAGAGTTTGCAATTTGTTATCATTTCACAAGTGACCATTGGAGTAACAGCTCCTACCTAGTCTGCAGCAGACACAGCATACTTGAGTGCAACTGTTTATAGCAGAGGGCTGAGTTGCCAACTCACAGGCATTGCATAATGAGCGCTATTAACCTTGGCTGAAACTGAACCATTGTTCTGGAGATTGGACATCTCTTGTAAAATCCCATTATTAGAGACCATTTGCCATCTATTTCCGTGGCAACATTTTTAGTTTGTTTTGTTCTATTTTAGAAAAATTTCCCCCTTCCCTTTTCCTTATATGCTATTGCGCTTACAGGGCCTTAAACAATAATCCACTCAAGTACAGCCATGGAAGTGCTTTGAAGGAACAAAGGCTGCTTCTGGCATAGCCAGTGCATCTGATCACCCTACATACAGCTGCCTGCATAGCCTCTGCAGATTCGCAGAGCCCTACAAGCCACCGATTTCCTTCTGCTTCTCCTGGGTGTTGGACAGAAAACAAACTGACGGCAGAAGGATTCTACTAAAATTATACTTGACGCATCTAGTAAGGGTGCAGGTAAGTCACAAGCAAGTTCTGCAGCTAATCTTGCTAAAGGAGTATGTAGCAGAAGGCTGCCCTGAAAAGAAAGCAGTATGCATGAACAAGACAAATAAAAACCCCCAGAAATCTAACTCCAGGGAGGCGATGCAGGGGAAGCACAGTGTCTCAGCTCTGCTAAAGAAGATTATTGCCACATCTAGCAGTTAGCACCCACCCAAGTAGTGTGCCATCAACTTAATTCTCAAACAAGACTAACAGAACAGCGAGACAGGATTAGACATGCTTGTTTTTAACCATTCATTTCTCTCTCTGGTGGAATACTATCAGCACAGCATTGGCATCAAAATCTCCACCCTTCAAAGCGTGCAGAGCACATTTTTAATTTCACATGTAGCAGTTATGTCATATGGGGTTACTTATTTTTTAATTTAAAGTGGTAAAACATATTTAATCTGTTTTGAGAAAAGAACAAATTGATTTAGTGAGCAGCTCAAGACTCTCCCTGGAGACACTCAACCACACTCAGCAATCTGAATATAAGTTGAGACTTCACTAAAGTAATTTTAATTGTAGGTCATAAGAAATGTCGAGATTTAAAACACAATGGAATACTAAAAGTTAAGCCATCATCTGTGAGACTAGCAAATGTCTTATACTTGCCAGTATTTTTTAAAATCTTTATGGCATTACTACTTCAGCACAGTAGCCGAGCAGAGCGCTTAGAGGTGGATGTAATACATGCACATAATTTATGCTGGGGGGGCAGGGAACACGACACACACACCAAACCCACCACATCAAGGGAAAATACGGGGCTGAAAACAAACCCAGAAAATGACATTCATGTAGTTGGTGCTTCTTTCCTACTTTGTTTCATAACATTAAATATTTTTTCTTTATAAACAAAAAGTTTTGCTTCACTGTGGTCAGAGTATGTTCTTCCTTAATACAGTATAAAACAGGGTTGTGTGTACAGCAGTACATATGCAGACAGGGAGCGCAAAAGTGAGGAAAGATGTTTTTTAAAGAGAATTTTAAAAACAAACCAACACCCACAAAGCCTTAAACACTCTCAGAGCTTTGTGCGCAGGTTTTAGAAAGAAAAACTCTTGATTTCTTCTTAGGTAAAAAGTACTTTTTAAGCAGGTTTTTTTTTTTATGGGGAAAGTCCGCCTTGTAGTTTTGAGCTGATTCCTCATTCTGTAGAATTTATCTGAACACCCCACAATTTTCCTTTGTCCACTTGCCTCAAATAAGAATGACAAAAGAGGGCTCTGACCTTTGCAGCAGAAAGTGAAAAGCCCTCCAGTTTAACTTCTTAAAAGTTAAAAATTAGGTGCATTCATTTTCAAAACCAAAACAGTATCTAAGAGCTCTTACTAAAGCGTCTAAAGAAAACATATATAACACATTCTGTTCTCTCACATTCTCCTATCAGAAATAAAGTTTAAAGGTCAGCAATGTGAAATTTGGGCACTTTTTTTTTTTTTTTACCATCCCTGTCTAATAACCTTTTAAACTTGGTCAATATACAAATTTCTATTGCTGCCATTACCTTCCTCTCATGGGAGAGGAGATAAGAAGGATAACTCCCCTCTTTTAGTAAAAAGAGAATGGAACTCACCAGTAACCAGGTATTTAAACAGAAAGCAGTTAAAGTGATGTGCTGAAGACACACATTAAGGGAAACCCTTCTTGTGTGCAGAAGGAAAAACAAAGAAGTAATTTTAACATCCTATATTGCTGCCATTTAACTCATTAATTACAAACACTAATTACATTGTGTTTAGCCACTCTCCTAGCAGGTGTGCCAAAACCTATGGATGAACACACATCTCTCTAAACATGAAGGCAGGCATCTCACACAAGTACAAATCTATCCACTGCCAGGTCCTTTTTCTTCACATCAGCTCACTGAATACTACCATACACTAACCACCTTCATATATAAGTTTAAGTACTGTGAATGAGCACACACATGCAAACCTACTTCCACACATAGCGTAGTGTGGGGGCTACCACCTGCTTAGCCTGTGTGAGCAGTGTTGCTGTGCCAGGGAAGTGAATGGCAGGAGAGCCGCAACACTGCAACCCAAGAAAGATGCAGGCAAACACAATTCCAGAGATCCAAGCCTTCTGTGCAAACTAGTGTCACAGAAATAAAAGCACTGAAAGAAATAACTGCATATATGCCTCAGAGGAAGAGCCATATCTTGGGATTTAACAGCTAGCGGCAGTCTTTCCCCCATCTTCCCTTCAAGTCATTTGGTCAAAGCAGATGAGCGCTACTTGCGGTCCATCACATAAGCTGTTACACAAGCATGCCCAAACTGGTAGCCCTGGATCCTGGCTTTTCTGGTGCTCTGGAGGGCTGCAGGGCAGGGTCCAGGCCTTCCCCTCATGCCAACCCCTGCCACGCTGAAACTTGAGTCATTGGCAGCTCAGAAAGGCAGCCAAGAGCAGGCAGTGTTGCACGATTTGTGTTCTGCGTGGACATCTGAGCTGGAAAGACAGTCACTTCAAAACAAGCTGAAGTTTGCCTCGGGATTTTCTGTTATACTGCAGGCTGTTCTTAAACTCTTCCACTGATAGGATTTGCAAAACTCACATTAATTTTCTGCGACACTGAAAGAGGGAGGGAGAGACCCTAAACGTAATCCCAGCCCTGCCTCACTGACTTCACATCTGCATGAACTTCAACTTGCTGCTCTCCCGCCCTCAGAAGCCCTTTCTCTCCAACATGCCAAAAGCTTTTAACCCATAATAAAGCCACAGGCATCCAGCTCCAGCTCTGAACAGGCACTGCTGTGGCAAAACCACTATTCTGTAAGAGGTGAGCCCTGGAAAATCTTGCTCAGACACTTTGGAGATGTGGCTGCTGCCACTGACCCTCCAACATAGAGGAGGCTCCGTGGGCTCGTATCCACACCTCTGCTGTGAGGGGTGGCTTAAGAAAGTGGATGGAGAGCTCCAACAAAGGAGGCAGAGGGAAACATTGCCTTCTGGCAGCTCCTCTCCGGGGGTGGGATGGACATCTGAGGAGGGGTGAATTAGAGGCAGAACAGCTGTTTGCTCAGTGAATGAGTCACAGGACTCAGCTATTAATTCTTCCTCCCAAGGGAATATGCCCCCATGCCAGCCCACCCACCATTCTACAAAACAAACAAACACATAATGGAGGTCAGGGAGGGAGAGCCCAGTAAGAGGAAAGATAAAGAAGGGGGAAAAAATAACCAAGCATTTAATATTTACATAAGAATGAAATGTTTCATTAATTACATACAGAATCAATTTGCAGCTATTTCCCTTAAATTTCTCAGTCAAACCCACAGATTTTATGCACTTTGAACTGTGCTGCACCAGTAATTGTGGATGAATATTTTAGATCAGTCTTGAATCACTGTACTGCACACACCAAATGAACTAATAAGCTGCTCATGTGTGGACTACTAATGTATTTTCTTTCTTTCCTAGACAGATGGAGTGCAGTCTAAAAATCAGTTGAATTGGCTACTGGGAATCTTCAGAAAGGCTTAGAAAACTCTTTAGTTCTACCATTTTATTAAAAATACCACTGAATAGCCCACATGCATTTAAAAGGAACCAGGAAGATGCAGAAAAAAACCAAGCAACTTTAACAAAGATACGAAGGAAGATCTGGGCATTTCACATGACTACAGCAACCTCCAGAGAGCGACAATGAATAGTGTGTTGTGAAACATTATTACAGGACTATTGAAAAGATGGACATCCTTGCTATCTAGATAATATTTATCACAACAGGTCCATTTATGGGGACTCATTTTAAATCATATATACAGTGGCATATCAGTTCTGTAATCTGACAGATGTGTTCTAGTTTACAGAAGCATCTGTTGAGTCAGAATAGTTAACTGCACTTGAGGATGCTTTCAGAGATTGAAAGTTCCCTTATTTCAAGGAAATTTTAAGTGTTCTTACAGCTTAAACTCCCTTTTCACGTACATAATTAACATATGCACGCACACTCCAGAGAAATTAATGTATGAAATGTAAGGAATAACTTTCCTGAGGAATTATCTATTTTCTTCCACCTCCTGCACACCCTGCCTCACACTGTGCTCAGCTATAGGGAAGAGAAAACAAAAGCAGAACTTGAATCATGCATAATTCTGAAATACAAACTAAGATGTGGCTGACATGGACAAAGAATGCAGAAGAAGATGTCTTCTTTGGTCAAGAACTTTTAAAAAACAGGTAACAGATGAAAACCACTACATGAAGTCTGCCATCACTTTCTGTCAAAACTCCTGTCACTATATTTCAGAAGCTTTTATTACTGTTTATTCTAAAAGAAATGCTGTACAGGCTGTATCTTTCACCACCACAAGGGTGTATGACAAGCCAGGAGAACCACCCACAAGATTAAACGTGGGCTGAATAACATTAAGCTATTCCCTCATGTGAAGCTCTACCAAGTACTTCTTATATTCAGATAGGGCCTGGAAGCAAGCAATCCCCATTCATACACCTAATTATTCAAATATTGAAATTAAAAATATCAAAACACTTGTAGAAGACTCTTACAAGTTTTCAATATGTGCGAGCAGATTACATCTTTCTCATGCTTCTATCCTGAATTTTCTTGCAGCCTTCTGCCCTCCATAACAGTAGGAGGATTAAGAAAATATACTTCCTAGGAAGAAATACGAACTTTGATTTAGAACAATTCAGCAGTAGATTTACTTGGTTGGTTGGTGTTTTACCAAAAAAATGAACCAACCAAAAAACGTATGATCAGTTGTTCCTCAAACATGACTGAATCCGCCTGTCTACAGCTCACAAACCACAGGGCTCCCATGATTAATTCAATGAACTACTTGATTTTACTCCAGAAGCTATCATAAGGCTAAAGTGCAAGTGCATAACCAAGAGCACCATACAAGACTACAGATACCAACAGTGCATCTGGGTTTTGCTTCCTATAAATCCTATAGTGATAGCACATCACAATCTAACTAGACTGTAATTCTTTAGTGTAGAGGAAATCAAACTTGAAGTGAGAGCATAAAAGTTTAGACAAGCACTGCAATCACGACCAAGCCTTAAACAGGTCCCACCTTGTTGAAGTTGCAGCATATTCCCTTGCTCCTAAAACAAACTGAGACTGGTGTCTCAGTTGCATTAAATTATTAGCTAATTAGCCCTGAGTAAGGACAACAGTGTGTTGATGCTGGCAAGCTGTGAAAAGAACACTTCAGCAAAGAAGATCAATAGTATTTTTGTCTGTCTTACAATAGGAAAACTGCTGGCCCAGGTTATGAGTTTAAGCCACTTTTCATTTGGCAGACAAGATACAACTAGTGACAGATCAATACAGCAACTTCACGATAGGCTGCTGCTCCTGCAGATGGCAGGACCATAAATACACATCATTTTTAAAGCCTGGAGCAATCCATTATTTAAATAGAAACCACCTGACCTTTTATAATATTTGGACATTCCTACACAAAAGTAAAATCAGAAAACAAAAGAGGGAAAATCAGGAAAATTAGCTGTCCTGTAAGATAGAAGAGAATATTAGCTGTTTGAAAGTCAGTTTTTAAAGTACCAAGCTTCCATGCTATTAGGGAGATGAAACTAAAGCCACAAGGTTGGCACCAGGTAACTACTTATCCCTTCAAAGACAAAATGTTATTGTGGACCAGTTCTTATTCTATGCGATTTTCTTATCCGTAGGTTATCTGGGATAATAAAAGAGCCTATTTATTAATCTTTAAACCAGTACAAAATACAACAACAAAAAAACCTAAACAAACAAGCCACTTTAAAGTGTCCTGCAAATGTGAGATGATTCACTTTAACACCTACAATTAGTAAGTATTTGAGAGACTACAGTTACAAATGGGTGGTTATTTTTGTCATGTTGCAATATACACACTATAGCATTCACAGGTAGGGTTTGTTATTCTGCACCAGTATTAGGATTGCCTATCGTTCTGCATTTTTAACAAAGGCAAAGGAAAACAAGAGGAAGGTTTTACAACCCTAGCACTTTTATGGTAAGATCTCTAGTTGAAGAGGATGTAAAGGATAGCACCTTTACAAATTATTCAGGCCAAACCTCCAGGTGAGGACACAGGTGGAGGCATCTGGCCCTACATTTACAGTCTTCTCTTTACTACAAACATGAAATAACCACAGAACATGGTGAATTAATCACACAAGCAGCTTGTTTCTGCCTCCCCTTCCGAGACTGGTTTGTGTCAATTACTAGAGAAATATCTGCTTAAGAAGGAAACTGATTTTACAAAAGCACATTAGATTTGCAGCCTTTCAATACTTTTTGGTTGGTGCAAGTAACTAATTAATGTCAACATAAATGATGGGAGAATGAGGAAAATATTAATGAGTGCAATATAAAACCTGAGATGGCTGCTTCTTCCCATATAGTACTGCCATGCAACCAGCTTCCAGCCCATGCCTGAAAAATGAGTTGTTATTAATTTGGTCACTAATTTTACCTTGCATGATGTAAGCAAACAGCTCCACATTTTCCCCTCAACTAATGCCAATTATACACAGCATTAGTTTAAAATGCAACAGAACAGCACACAAACCACAGGTCTTCTGACTAGGCTCCACTCATGCTAAGAATAACCTGGTGCACATGTACACGATGCTAAATCTACCAGTGATCGGCTCTGCTCCATAACTACCCCCCCCAAGCCTTCTTACAAGATCCTGTCCACATCAAGCTGTGTTAAAGCAGGAAAATTAGGTATTGAATCTATTTTTAAAACAAACTGAATTCTTTAAACTTAAAGCTGAAGGATGGTTTCAACTGTTTCACATTTATAATCTCCCCTCTTTTCAGCAGGTACAAGTGCTCTTTATACCCAACTGCATTTAGACTTGCTGTCTGCCACACTTGACAGCCACCAACACTTGGTCTCAACCCGGGGACTCTGCCAGCCTACCACAAAATCACTTGCGCCCTCTCACAGAACAGCAGCTCTCAATTCTGATATGCAGGACACAAAACGTCCTTAGAGATGATGGCCCTGTGATCAGGCTAAACAAGATGTCAAATAAATTCAACGGCTTAGGTTTTGTCTTTTTCTGGGGCTGCTTTGTGGGTTGGTTTTCTTTTGTTTGTTTGTTTCCAAATAAGCTTACTAGGTTTCTGGTTGCAAAAGCCCCCCCATATTTGTATAAAAACCAATAAATTGCAGCACTCGGAAACAGTTACTGATGCTCCTTTTTATGGTGCCTCAATGACAGCTTCAATTTTAAGATAATCCAAAGCATTTCACTCATGCTGTAGGACATGGATGAAGGTAATGACCCCGCACTGGCTGTTCCAAAACACCATCTCAGCTACAGTACACCTGGGATGCACACCCCGTTTCAGCTAACTGCTGCCACCAGGAAGGTGGGAAGGAGATTGGGTCAAGCCTGCAGCTTGGCCACATGGACACTAGCTAAAAGTAGTGTTGGGAGGAGTGATCACATAACCTGGCATCGGACCACCTGAGGAGTGTGTTCAAAGAGAGACGAGGGCATCTGTCTAGAGTGAAGGGTGAGAGAGCCCCTCACCCTAGAAACAGAGGAGGCCACGCTCCTCCTGCACCTGGAGAGATTATTACTTGCTTTTTGGTACAATGACTCCCTAGCATGTATTTTCTTTAACACACTTCAGCCATCTTTACCCCAGTCCTTCACTGAACATACTCCTGGTATTTCCAATTCTTATGCTTTCCTCTTTTCCCTACATCCTATTGGATCTAAGTTCCAATATACCATTTCCTTCTCAGTAAGGTCCTCACTGGAACTTCGACTGTTCCCTATTTTTCCTCTGTCCCTGGTAAGATATAAACTACACCTTCCTTCCCAGACCACTTCTCTAAAGACTCCTGTTCTCTCCCTTCTTCAATCAAATTCCCTGGGCTTTCTGTACTAAGGGAGTTTTAATCAATAGGGACATTAACTCTTCTTTTTAATATCACACTATTAAAATGAAATTATCTTTGCCGGAAGATAGCACCATCTGAACAGCTTTATAGACTTTAACATCACTACCAATGTAATGAGACCTCATGAGAACCTCCACGATTTCTTGTTGAAGAAACTGTACTGAAGTGACAAGTCTACAAATAAAAAAGACAATGTAGCAACTTAGCTACTGTTCAAGAGGTTAATTATGTTACAGGGAAAGAAAACAAGACAGGCTTCCAGCACCACACTAAACTTCCATGATCATATTTAACTCCATGATGATGACCAGAAGGCAAGATCACTATGCATGTATTAATAACAAAAATAAGAAAGCTGAATCAGTGCATTCATATTACACATTGTTTGTACTACCCTTCACCAGACCCAATCCTTTCAAGTGAAATAAAGTGAAGGTATTATAATTAGAGAGTTCATAATGTCATTTAATCAAGTGTGGAGCTGGAGCACAGTGGGTTGTGTATCAAAGACAACACCACATGTTTTGTCAGTACAAAAGTACAGAAGCAGCACAATGCTGAGTGCAAGAAAGAACACATATTCTTCAGGCAAAATAACAAGTTACTACAAAGCCATGTTTGTTTTCAAGCACTCAATCAAGAGTTTGCATACTAGGTAATTTTGCATCATGAAAATAAATTATTTCATAAACTGTGAACGAAATATGACCACAAAAATGTCTTTTGATTCTTACAGACAGAAAACCCCAGATTGGAGTTCTCAATTTGTAAATTAATTCGCCATAGTTTTACTGGAAGAATTAATTATACTTCAACAATATTGTAATTATTTTTCTACTACTGCTTATTGTTCACAAAGTGCTTTACAATAACTAACAAGTTTCCACAACACCTCTAGAAGTCTCCGTGTAGTGTAGTCAAGACAGGAGTATCCTGAGCTCTCAGGCAGCAGAACAGCAAGGGACATTTTCCCAGGGGTCACAGTATCCTTGGCAAACCTAGCAGGAAATGCTTCCCACAATCAAGAATCATGTTACAACAGCTCCTTCCCATGTCTCAAAACCGGACTGCAAACCACCCTCATTCTCTCTCCCATGAAACAGAAAAAGGTAGTTGGAAGTCACTCTTGCAAAGGACGGATCAGACACTCACTCTCATGTTTTAGATTAGCCTCCTGAACCAATATAAAACATCTTGCACATCTACCTGCCCAATATTTGCGTCCTTGGTTGGCAGGAATGAACATGCCACACAAGGAAGGATCCAAATAAGAACAGCTGCCGCTACTACTCATTCCTCTTCTGATACACCAAAGATGCTCAGTGTTATTCTTTACAGCAACAGACTAAAGACTACTCTTGCCCTAAGCAGCCATTGTTTTAACCACAGCATAATATTTTTAGGAAAATAAGAAAACAGTTTCCATTTTATGTATGGAGAAACTTACCTGAGAAACATAGCAAGTCTTTGCACAACCACTGAATGTTCCCAGACAGACATTTGGGCACAGTGTTGTTACAATTGTTATTTATTTCACAGGTGCACCTAAGAAACCCTACAGACCTGAGCTTGATCTTAACTTGGGGCATACAGAGCCCAAATACGACTTTTCATTGTATTACATAAATACCAATAAATATCAGAAAAATTAAAGCAGAAAAATGACGCAGCAGCACAGATCTTCAAAAATCACTCTCGCACTTCTTCAGCCTGAAGTGGTGTTCAAAGATCTTTCCCTATATAACAGCATATTCTCAAATGAATGAAGATCAAGAAATAAAACAGTCTGAATTAAAACAGGGTCTGATTTACCATCCATTAAGGTTGAAAAAGATTCCCATTGGCTTCAGACAGCACTGGGTCCTACTCTAGTTACACCACTACGCAGTTTTCCTGTGCCTTTCAGCTTCTCTGTATGACAGTTACACAGCCAGTCGTTCCCAAAATAGAAAGATACAACCTTCCATCTGCCTGAATATTCCTTATGGATAACAGCTCTAATACTCCTAAATGCCTAAAAAAGGACTTGGCAAACTAGGACTAAATTTTGACCGTAACTTGTAGAGTCCCACTCAACCACTGCCATGCCCAGAGAAACACTGTCACCAAAGTTTTACAGACTGTTTTCTTCCTTTCCTGCGCATCGTGCACAAGTCCTCTTTCATAACTGCATGTCAAAAGCAAGAAAGATGCAGAGATCCCATGCTGTCATCGTTTATTCACAAATAGCTAATTAATGTAAGGACTTGTCTTGATTTTGTTGGGTCACTTACACGCTTGAAATATTTGGCCGCTTCAGTTCTGTAGGAATGAGCATCCCAAAACATATGATATTATCATGGAGGGGAATTAAGATGCTTGCTTCATTTCTTCTTTTAAAGCTTTAATTTACATGAAATACAGGAAAACTTTCCCCTCATCTGCACTCTGAAAATATTCCTTAAAATGCAGGAGAAGGCTTAATATGAGCAAGACAAACACAAATCAAAGTACAAAAAAGAAATGGTAGGACAAACAGTTTAATCCTCGCTTAAAGACAACCACCATAACTCAGCAATGAAATGGATGAAACACAAGTCTAGTCTTTAATAGTGGAGATAAATGTTTGTCACCTTAATCTCCAATATGCTATTCTTCTATGACTATGGGGTATTATTCCCAGTTCAATCTGTGGGAGATTTAGGCAGACAATGTTAATCCTAGTGCAAAATTTAAGCAACATGAATCAAGTGAAAGTGTACAAGAACATTTTAGCCACAAGCGGTAGCTCCCATCAAACGGCAAACAGTCAAGACAAAAATCATGCTGTTCTAATATCCTTAGGGCTTTATCCCGCCAGCACCAGCTGATAGTGTTGCTCATGAGAGATACTGCAAAAGACAGCAACAGTAAGGACAAAAATATATCTCATATCCCTTACTGAAGCAGATTAATTTTAATGAACAATTCATCTCTACTGCTTTTGACTGAAACTCTGCCATGATATTAAACTGTTCAAATGCCCACCTACACCTTGCTTGCACATGCAGTGTTGATTCCATAAACATCCTGCAGGACCATTTACACCAAAGAGTATATTTGCTGTACTGATGATGGACTTTCAACACCATTAATGTCTGTCAGTCAGAAAGGTTGCAGGACCTTGGGTTTGAAAATCAAGCTTTTTAAGAGATGTACACTGGCAAACTCAAAAATCAGCATCCAAATCTAAATGAATTTCCTGTACTTCTACTAGAAAATAAAAAATTTTTAGTTTCTATTGCTTTATTAATTTCTATTTAAAAATTAGCCTTTTATTTACAACATAAGTCCTTAATAATGCTTCAGTCAAAGTGAAAACCAGACACAGTTATTTGACATGGACTAAAACTGTTTAACATCCATTCCAAATAAATGTGTGGTGCATACCTAAATGCTCTGTATCCCACTTAATTTTTTGTATCCATTCTAATTTTCCCTAAGGCAAGACACTAGAATAATCACTTTTTTGCTACATTTACTGACAATGACCTCAGAAGGTGATAACATTTTGATCCCATTTGATTACATTAGTCCTAATAGATTCTAATGGAAACACAAGTAAATCCTCTTTCTTATCACTCATTCTCATTAATTTCAGAAGCCACTGTAACTTAACTGCTCAAAGGGCTTTAAAGCACACATGAAGTACAAATGAAAGAGAACCTGCACTGCCTTTCACTTACACCTTAATCTTGTTCACTGAACAAATTTAGGGTAACTCAAAAAACAATGTCCCCAGATAGAGTTGTCACAGTGCCAATAGGGGTTAATGCTGCTACGATGCTGACAACACTGCAGCAGCCCACAGGAGACAAGACCCAGGAAGTCATCCACCAAGAGCTCACACAGTCTAAGCAAAATCAAATGAACAGGATGTACCTGGAAGGTTATATAAGAAAATAAATGGCTATCCTTACTGACTTACTTCTTGCTGACACTGCAGAAAGTACTGAGTTGTTAGTCAGGATCTGAGCAGAGCAAGCAGGGCAAGGGACATCTTATAAGGAACTGTGTCCCATGTGCAGAAGGTGATGCCAGAAGAGGTGTGAAAAGTGTCATGGGAAAAGCAGGTGGCCAGAGCATCAACTCTCACACACGATCAGTAATTACTGCTCCAAGCCTTCTGGCAAGGAGGGTCACCTACAGGTGCTCACATCCACTGTGCCCAAGATTGCTCTGGCAAGTGAAAGAACAGCGCACAGCTTCGGTGGGTAGCTGTCATCTATTTCCCTACCTGATGCCACCTGATACAGAAAACAGAGGTCCTGGTGTGAGAAATCAGAGTAGCCCACAAATGAGCCAACTGTGCTGAAATCTGGTTTGACTGCAGAGGTCAGGACAGCTCATCAGCCAGCTGCTCTTCTATGGAAGTGTAACGAGACACTCGCAGCTTGCTGCCCCTCCAGTGTAATTGCACATCTTGTTCTTTGTAATCATGCTTACCACTTATATGCTGCTGTAGAGACATAACTAATCCTCACAGATCCCACTGAGAGGCAGGCAGAAAAGTGTTACCAGCCCCATTCTACAGATGGAGAGAAACATATATTATCTACAGAAGTGAGCTAATGACTGGAATAACGTGATACACTTCCGCAGGCCTGGGAGGACCCAGCCTCATGCATGCCAGCGGCCGACTTGGCCAACAGAGGTCAAGTCATTTGTCAAAAACCACAGGGTGTTATAGCGAGATACAGGATGAAAACTCTTAGGACACTGAACCTTGCTTTGTTCTCAGGTCACTGTACAAACCACACCTGGTAAATACCTGGGGGTGGGGGGGG
>JAOEHY010049940.1:21655-52983 GCA_025447955.1 Psilopsiagon aurifrons
CCCATCCCTCCAGGAGCAGAGGGAAGAAAAAGGGGGAAGTGAGTGAACAAACTGCGTGGCTGATTTATGGCTTAAACGACGACACACAGATAGATATTTTAGCCAGGTCCACAGCCAGAAACATCAATACAGTGGCTAACTAGAGAAACTTTCCCCCCACACCATCTTTATACTGCTGTGAACTATCTCATCCCTCGGTAATGCTTATTTTTTTAACTCTCTACTTTAAGAAGAGGCAGCAATGTTAATTTGCGTCATTCTAAAAGGAATCTTCTCTAACCATTTTAGACTTGGGTGGAAGGTGAAAGGAGAGGTCGTACCTCAAGAACTACGCTATTTGCTGCTAAGCTCAGTAGCCAGCTGGTCCAATCACACCTTCCTTTGGTCAGGCACCACCTGGTCAGGCAGCACATCTCCCTCCTCATCAATAAATTTAATACCCACTTGTTTCATGCATCTGTACACAAAAAAAAATGCATGATGCCTGCTTGTTGGTTGCTCACCTTCAGGACCTCTGCTGAAGGACACATTAAGGTTTCACGGAAGGCACCACACTTGGGTTATTTTTTTCTTGAAGATATGCCAGCAGGATTCATTACTGTTAACTCAGTTTGTTCTTTGTCAAGAAAATACATTTTCTTCAGATTGGGAAGTGGATACAGGATTAAAACATACAACTGAACTTGGAAGACATAGGATGAATAATGCAATATCCACCCCAAATCCAACATTAATGTAAAAAAGCCCTGAGATCCAGCTTGTTCACTAAAGTACCTAAGAGCCAAAACCAGCAATTTCAAGGGGTTTTGTAGATCCACTCAGAAGAACAAAAATCCATTTTCTAGAAGAGGATGCACAATTCACCAACTCCTTAAGTCAGAAGAAACGCAGAGGAATTCTGCCTGTTTCCAGCCTTCTGTTACACACCTTTACAGTCAAAACACACATCTTGGGATAAATCAACTCACCTGTTTACACTGCCTCTCATGTTTCCACATGCACAATTTGCCTACCAGTTTTAGGGATTATGTAAATAGTTATTAACGTCATTTGGTTTCAACTAGTAGGAGAAAATCCCAGATAATATTGCTCACCAAATGACCTTTATAGCTTTCCTTTAGCATGCAAAATTAAGCAAGAAAGTCGTGTAATAATCATATGTGCTTTTTAAGTAACATTATTTCAAAGGAAAAATGACCTATGAAAATTTTCTTCTTAAAGAAATAAAAGCTGAATTTGCATAAACCACAAAGACACTCAACAGACAAATCAGAAGACAACCTCCGAAAAATCTAGTATCAAAGTGCATACACATAAAACACTTCAATACATTTCAAGTTCCCCAAAAATTGCAACAGTAATCCTCTGAACTGATCTCTTCACTCCCACTAATGATCATGAAGTACTGCAGGGATCACTCTGCAGTGTGGTCACTCTTGAATTATACAGCACAAAACAGATTAGATTGTTACAGATACAAGTATATGTACACTATAGATGATCAGAAGCTTAGTGAGATCAAGTAGAGAAAATAGAAAATACAGTATTTCTGTTCTCTTGTACAACAAGAAAGTTATGTGCTTTTTGTAGTGAAAAATTTCAGACTCATTGGAGGACTGTAAAAAAAATTCATCAATTACTTTTTTCAGCAAGCAGAACTACTATGGGCCAAAATGGGGAGGGTAAGGGGTTGTAAAAAATAAAAAGGCAGTGGGAGGGAAGAAAAGCAAAACCAACCTAAACCCACAAGGGTATCCTTGAGACAGCCAATACACAATCCAGCATCTTCAAGCTCCAGCTCCCATGTGACAACACTTAGAGTTTCATTTTAACAGGATCTCAGACCCAGTACCATAGCAGCAAACCTGTTCTATTGCATCAGGTAACTTTTCAGACACAAGCCTCCTGCCTCAGTTTCCCCTCCTGAAGCAACAATATTTACCCACCTCACACCAGAGCCCTGAAAAGGTTATCTCGTGTGCAAAGAGCTTTTAAAGTGAAAGAACGCTTTATTTCTCTGCTTTCAGTGATGGCAGTCATCCTCGCAGAAATCCCAGTATCCCGGAGCTTCCTATTCAGCCAGTTATAAAAGTCACGCCTGTCTTGATAGCTATGCATGACACACTTCTTCACCTTGAGCCTCCTGCAGTAGTATTTAAATGTCCAGGATTTTATCAGTATATAACTTAATTCGTAAGAGGCGAAGCGTATTAGTGGGGACCGGAAAAGGCAAAATTTATGACACATAAAAGGTACTGCTTACCCAGATGAAATTTATTGTAGTCCATTTGAGTTAAAATATCACATATGTATGAGGCCTTAATGAAACCATAATCCAGACAGGAGCAGGGAGAAGACCGAGGAAGCCATGCATTTGTGCAGAAAGAATTTGATCCTGAAGCCTGGCACGCAGACACGTAACTGGCTGCTTTGGCGCGTGCATTCATGGCCGGCATCAGCCGTGTGAAAACAAAGATCCCTACAGCCCTGGAAATTAATGGGAGGAAGCAAGCTGTGGAAACAAACCAACAAAGGAAGACATATCAAAGATTTCAAATCTATCCAAGATCAGACATTGTGGGGTAAATGCCCAACGTATCACAGCTGATCAGGGCTAAGACTAGCTCTTATTGCCCATGTGCACAGCAAGTGGCAAGATAGAAACCCAAACTCTGTGGGAAGCTTCAGAGGTTTCCAAGACAAAAATGTGAAAGTAACCATTTACACAAAAAGGGCTCTTCTGCGTATTGCTTAAACAAAGGGTTTAAAAAAATTCCTTCAAACCCATCTCTCCTCTGTAGTTCACTTTGCAAATACAACAGGTGCCATACCCAGCTTTGGTTCAGTTCACCAATACTGCTACTATGTGATAAATGTCAAATCCTGAATTGAGGATATCATAGTTCAAAGTGCCTATTATCAGTTGATTCTGTCATCTAAAAATATCATTATTAAATATTTATTTCCTAGGTTAAATCATGATCAAAAAAACCCCAAACTCCAAAACCAAATCAGCACGATCCTGTTTTTACCCTCCTTTAAGTTCCTTAATTCAGCATAATATAGCTGCTTGAATTATCATACCAAATGTACAATTTCACCATGAGTTTCACTGTAAGCAATGTCTATATCTGGAATCTGGTGGTTATCTAAAAACTGCTCCTTTCACTCTTTCACTCTTTTTAGCCTTTCTGTTTGAAGACAGCATCTAGCACATTGTGTCCCCTGAAGCTGCAACAGAGAGAGAGCATTTTTCTCTAGATGTCTCTCTTGAAAATATTCAATAGCTTGACTTGCTATGTACAAACATCTAACATTGGCTCTACAGTTTGGTAAGCAATGCTGCCTCTCTGAGTCTAGACAAGCACTACGGTACCATGTTAAAAAGTCCACAAAGGGGCAAGGTGTTCAATTCCTGGCCAGCCGTGGGCTTGGCAGCACTGCCTGGAGCTCTGTGGTAAAACAAACAACTCATTATGGGACTTCAAATTTTTAGCATTCTTTCAAAACTCTCGCTCAAATAAGGACGAGCCCCTCAATAAGCAAAGGAGCACACACAGAGCCACAAAAACTGGATGCTATGATTTGTGCTAATGAGACAGAAATAGCAGCATGACCAAGACCCAAGTAGGCGATATGACACGTGCAGCTGTCTAAATAGCTCTGCTGTCGGTGTCACTGTGTGCTAATGGCATTCCCTTCTGCTTGGCCTCATCTCTCCACTTTACACAAGAGCTTAAAAATTCAGGCACTTCCAGCTCCACCTAGACTGAACTACTCACTCAGACAAATAGGAAAAATAGCCACACAACTAGTTAAGATTTCACTCACTTTGGAAAGGATTCAAAAAAGCTTGGATATTATGGCAAGAACAGCAGTGTCTCTTATTTCTGAGGTATTAAAAAAATGTTGTCAAATTTTTATTTTGTTTTTCCATCTATACAAAAGTCTTTTTCAAAGGAAAATTTGCACTTCCTGTACACCAACAATTAGCTTAATATTGTGAATATACCAACAGAGTAATCTCTAATGTCATCTCCACGAGATGTTTTACTGAAGAAACTACTTTCTGGTAATGTACTATATGCATTTTGTGAGCTTCTTTTATGCTTATATGCCCTAGAACAATTTCAGGCACATGAACATGAGTTAGAAATATCCCAAATGATTTACCAGTCCAGCAGAGTATGCCACGGTACTTGTGATGTCTGCTAATTTTACAAACCTCACCTTGATTTTGAAGGAAGAAAACCACACTTAATGTATTTTTAGATTTATACTCTAATTGCATTGTAATTCCAACATAATGTGGTGGATATAGCACCCTTGCCACTTCAGCTCCTTCCTCATAGCAGCTATGCAGCCACTAAGATATTACAAGCCAAAATTATCAGCCAAAAATACTTTTCTTTTTCAAGTGATTATGTATCCCTGCAACAGAATCTTAATGGCAGCAAAATCCAGATGAAACAATTTCAGGAGCTTGGTGAGTATGCATGTTTTGTAAATTCTGGAAGACATTATATGAAGTTGGATGTAGACTTCAGTTTCAGGTTCTAAACTGGAACAAAATTTTGGATAGACCAAGTCAAGAAGAAGAGAGATGCTTATCTGTCATTCAACTGTAACACCACAGTACTAGAAACTAGCTAAATACAGCAAAAAACATGCCGTTTCTTTACTATTACTAACCACAAGAAGGAGCTAAACCAGGTAAGTATTTATCCCAAAGACTGGGTCTGTCACCCACAAGATGGGTTCTACTGTGCAAAATGAACAGAAGAGCTCGTGCCACAGACATCAGTGATCAGACCCTCAGAGCAGACACTGAAGAAGAGCACATCAGACACTGCTGCACCTTCTCCTAAAATGTCTAGGCCAACAAAAAACATCTTCTCACTACCAGCATAATTTTGGGTGTGGTGAGGACTCCTGTGTGCTTTTGTAGCCACAGAAGAAAATACAGATGGTTTGCCCTGGACATGAAGGTTTTCACCACCTTTAAATTCTCTTGAGAAAATGTCACTGCTTCAAAGGCAATTAAAACTAGACATAAAAACTCATGCACAAACATCACTTATCAAAAGCAAGCACCTCTTTGCCAACATATCAACAAAGCACCAAATGCATTCAGAGCCCATAGAAGTCTAGCAGGTTGAGGGGTTACAAACACTTGTTTAAAAAACAAAACAAACTACCCTAACTTCTGGCTTAAAAGAGGAATACATATACAGCTATGTCATTAAAGACTGAGCCATTCTAGCTCAGGCAATTATGAAAAAACATTGTCTTTATGTCTGACAGCATAACACAAAGCTCAGAGCCCAAGATTTCCTCTTGGCCTCAGCTGCAGGAGTGGGGTTTACAACCCATGCATGGAGATGACAAGTCACTAGCACAATGCCCCATTTGGGCTCCTGGAAGTGCCACACACCTGGGCAGAAAGGCCAGGTGAGGGTGAAGAAAGGACAACACTCAACATCTGTGAAAATTAATGAGTTCAACTTAATTACTTCCCAATAGAAAGATTAAATAGGGTGCAAGTGGTGATAGGAAATTGTCCTGATGCGTTCCACTGCTGGAATCCACCACTCATCAAGTTGAATTGATTTTAAAACAGTGGAAATTCAAACAACTCCCATGAGAAACTAACACAATTCCCATCTCAATCAAATGCTTTGTAATAGTTACATATAAAATGTGATTTTTGAGGAGGAAGAGTCAATTATTTCTTCTCCTTTCATTCCTACTGGAGACATGGCAAACTGATGGTATTTCTAGAACAATATTAGAATAGTAGCGTGAACTGAGGATGAAAAGCATACTATGAATAATATTTTGCAAATAACCCAAAATGGCATTTTTAATAAAAGCAGTAGCTAAGTATTGTAAATGCTTGAAATAGCAGGACAGTGGGGCTACTGTTAAATTCTTTACAATCCCAACCTTCCAGAAATAAATCTGCAAGTATTCAAATACCCTGGAAATAATTTAAGATAGCAATTAATTTGTATTTTATAGTATGTTCCCCAAATAAAGATTTCACTGCTAATTTTGAGTGTCCAACTGAGCTACTTTGGGAGTACCTGAATTCAGAATGTGACACAAATCCTTCAGTTTCTACTTGGGCATCAACAATTTCTGAGCAAAAATCAGTGAATTCAAAGAAATCCTGATTTCAGCAAAAATAAGACTGTGTATTTTAATAATAATACTGAAAAAAACCAAACCAAACCTACTGTTGTAGAAAAGCAATCCTCAATCTTTTCACATGTACATGAGAAGATTTCTACATGCATTAACTAAATATCACACAAGTTTTTAAGATGGCTTTTGCCCACAACCTCTGAAGGTAGACTCAACTTCAATTATTTCCACTTCACCAGAAAAAGATTTGGAAAATATGTATCTAGAGCTTAGATGCTGCCTGACAAGTCCTATCTCCCAAGGGATTAATGTGCTGACAATTAGCCAAAAAGGGGTGCTTTATCCGCTCAGTGGGCAAGCAAACATTTGTGAGGACAATTGCTATCTATGCAAGGTGGCCACAGGCTGAGTGGTCATCAGATGTTAAATAGCAACTGACATTTTAAATGAAATCCAAGGGCTGTCAGCATCAAAGGTTCACTGAACTAGAGTAACTGAAAGAAGAGCAAAGGGAAGGGAGCAAATGAAATAGCTGGATGTCTTCTCAGCGGCAGTTCTGTCTAATTTTATTTTTGCTAATCAATACGGTAACAATAAAGCATTGCGAATATTGGGTTTGTGTAGTAATTCTTCATTAAATCATGCCTGCATGAAAGGAAATCAAACACACCCAGCTTTACAGCCAAGGCTCTATTCCAGGTGACATCAAAGACTAAAACAGGAGCAGTGGTGGGAAAGGGGATAAAGGGGGAAAGAAGGAGAAAAAAACCACCCTGCACAATATTAAATACCTACGAGGAGATGACAAATCAAATGGGAATTACTGTGGTAAAAACATAATTAAAAACTTGATTGAAGTTAAACAGAATTTACGTAACACTGCAAATTAACTTTACACTGAAAGTATTCACTGGGAAAGCAATAAAAAGGCATTTCATTAGTAATCTATACTTAAACAATACGTACAATAGAGTTGTTCTAATGAGAAACATAAGGGGTTTAATAACAGCAGTTTCCAATGGCTGCCCAGAGACACTACTATCACTGAGATTTCTACATATAAACAAACAATCTTTGGCAATACCACGTGTGCATTGTAGCCATGAGACCCACCCAGAGGTTGGTGCTCTACAGCTTCTTGTTATAAATTAACTGCACTGAAAACAGTAGTACACAGCTCTGGGCTACCCATTTAACATGGGCCTTCTGACTTCATGTGAAGGAATAGCCCCATTTCAGCGATTCCTGGTTTTCTTAAAAGTTTTCTTTCTTAAAAACGGTATTGTTAAAAGTTTTCAGGAACACGTCTGCTGCTAGGACATTTCATTCCCATCTCTTTAGGGGGACAGACTATTTGTGAACATGATGAAGGACTACACTGCAATTGTTAACTAAGTCACATAACACAGCATTACTGGTAAAATAGTAATAATGAAAACAGCAATAACAGCATGTTAAATATAAACTACCCAAATGCATACTATTCATCTCCAAATGCTAAAGTCAACACACATACATAAGAAATGCACTAGTACAACCCCAAGATGGAACTTTTCTACAACACATGGAGGAGAACATAAATTCAGTTTACCCCAGGTATCAGAGGGAACCCTTAAAGATTTTGTTCACTTCATGATTTCTCACTTTCTCCTTATATCAGACAAATACGTTTTGGTCTTTTCCAAGCCACACATTGTTCACAAATTCTGTGAAAGTTTAACAGGCTTGCAGGAACAACCCTGCTTGGTTGCCTTTTATAAATACAAAATCTCCTCAGGTCACCCAACCACAACCTTAAACACCCAGGTCATAAAACCAATGCTATAGTTTACATCAGTATTGTTTCCACATTTTTACTTTTCAAACCGAGTCGCTAAGTCCATCACTTTAAAAAAGGATTAAGCTGCCTTCAGCCACTCAATCCAATTTTTTACTAGAACTGGGTTTTCACACTTGGATGGCAGCTTGGTAGGCTGCCATCACAGGCTATCTTCACCTTTCTCTACTGAAAACACTTCAGAAAATCCATCCCAGACAACAGTGAACCTGAAAGAAAAATAATCAATCAAGAAAAAAAAAAAACCCACAACCCAAAATCTTCGTTAATAAAAACAAAATACAGAAGTTTCTTCTGATGGACTTTTTGACCTAACACAAGTATTATTATATCCTTTCCATAGATATCTGCTGTGTGTTTTGGGTATTATACAATAGTATCTAGTAAAACAAAGTAAAATCATCGAAAGCAAGATTTGTTCTGCATCTTGGTGTGATAAAACTCAGAGAGCTATCCATGAAAAGGGGCACTGGATATTAGGAAACTATGATGTTGAAAAAATGCTATTTTAATTAACACACTCCAGGATAGCTTGAAGTCTTGATTTCTCTGGTTGGCATGTTTGTTGCTTATATGAAAGGACTTAAGTGAAATGGCTATAAGCCAAGTGATGTATTTCCCAAAGTGCCCCAAACACAAACCCCAAGAGCAGGAAACGAGGAAGATGTTCTGCAAATTATCTTGAAGACTACAGAATAAGCAGTATTTCCAAGACACGGATAACAGAGATGACAGGTTTTCTGCTTACCACAGGACTACTACATTCACCAAGAGACTGCCTATACGTTTTGTTGATCTGTATTTTAGGAATTAATGTATTTATTTTTCTATGATATTAAAAAGAATAATTTTTAATTTAACAATGTGTCTGGGTCATGTTTTCTTATCAAATCGAGTTTGTTTTAGTTTTTATGTCAGCAAGAAGGGAAACAAGCAAATGGTGCTTCATCCTGTTTTGAATGAACTGCATTAAAAACATATATATTGAAATTCACTCCCTTGCATTTGTTGAAAATTTGGTAGATAACATTTGTTCAACACTTGTAAATCACAGCAATTTCACTTTTCCTGTCCAAAACCCCACAAGTTGTAGAATTCTTTTTTTTTTTTTTTCCTAAACCAGTTATTTATTAAATAAATAAATAAAAAGGCAAACCAAACTAGAACATGCTCGCTTGCCTAAGTACAGGAACACTAATGTTATCTCCACACACAGGGATTTTTGGAGTAGGAGGCAACCTCAAATACAATACCATAAAGATGAGACAACTGGCTGGAAGTGAAGCCCATTGCATTTACTCTAGCAGCCACTGGGGCAAAAGTGTGCATGACATTATTCCAACAACTGCACTAGTGACCAAAACTGCCAAGTTATATGTTGCTCCTCTGCTAAATGCTGCACACAACTTCTGGATTTAAAGTATTCCATGCAAATTGTCACAATGAAAAAAATACCTGACATTATGCATACCTGACATAAGAAATGTGCATATTCTACAGGCTTTCCATGGCACTGAAGAAATTAAGGTCATCTTCTGTCCCACCTCTTAAGACCTGCACTCATTCTGCTGTTCCAAACTGCACACATTACCACACCTTCTTTAGAGGTGAGAGAGGAGGGGACCCAAATCTCTATGTCAATGGCAAGTCAGGTAAGATATGCAGTGAGTAACACGACTAATCTCACCAAAATATCTCTCCTGGCAGAGCAGATCTTCCCAAGGGGTCAGCTTGTTGTGCCAAGGCGGGATTTCTTCAACCACCACAGAAGGGCAGGAGGAGGCACACTGTCCTTGGGCTCACCCAGGAGCAATGAGCTCAGGAGAAAGGAATTGCCCCATCAGTTCCAAGAAGAGCATCAACACACCAGAAAGCAAGCTGTGCTCAGTGCTTTTCCTTTTTTAACACAGGGTATTTATACTCAAGAGAATGCAGCTCACATGCAGTATCGACCCAGGTTGGAGAGACTACACTTTCACTACAGAGGGCACAGAGAAGGCACGTGCTTCTAAAAGCCTTTTCTATGCTAGCCTTATTCTATATCCAGAGGACAATACACGATCTAAAGGGGATGCTGGATTTTGGAGCAAAAGGGCATAACTAGAACTTGCAGTAAAAATAACAAGTTAAAAAAAAAAAAAAGAAAAAAAAAAAGGATAAATAACCTATGTGTTGCAGTAAAGCTTACAGGCGCAGCCAAAACTGCAAGTCCACTGTGGTACTTACTGTGCAAACACATGAACATGAAAGAGTATTTCAAAAAGCTTGTAATTCAATGAATAGAGAAGATCCTTTAGAGAAGAACAGCAGCACTTTTTTAGGCTATTTACAAAAACATGAATACTCAGGAATAAAACAACAGATAAGTTTTGGTAAAGTTTTTGCAAGCTTTGTATTTTTCTGTGGATGACAACTATGTAATTAATTCTCCTTATGCTGTTTGAAACTGAAGAAAGCTGTGACTTTACATATAAATGTTTGGAAAAAGGATATTGAGGGGAACAGAGCCAGTGATGGGTGGGAAACTGCCTATTCGAACAGATTCTTAGGATTACTGAATATAGGTCATTGACACAGCAGGAAAAGCTTCCCAAAACCTCTAATGCACCCCACTGGCCACAGCAAAGGTCCATACTCTTCTCCCCTTTCCAAGGCTGTGCCACACTGGCCAGCATGTAACTGCCGAAAAGCCATTAGCTTAGATCTGAAAACAGGACAGAGGTATTGTACCAGCTACTGGCTTGAGTGCCAAGACAGCTGTGTATGTACCATGGTACATTTTATTTCTAAAGCTAGATTTGTTCACCCCAAACCAGCTCAGCTGCATCCATGAAGATATTCTAAAACTCAGAAGCAGGTATTGCTTTTCCACACATCAAACATTCAAGAAAATCCTATCGTAACATTTCCATTTCCAAATTCAAGCAACCAACACTAAGCACTTGGCATCTAAACCCATTCCAAGTGAAACTGATTCAGAAGAGGTAAGTATAAAATTCCTTCCTGAAGCAGATGGATGGGCTAGGTCCCACAACTGCCATCCCACAACTGCCCCCTCCTTTGAGGTGACCGAGGTGACCAAGGTGACCGTACTCAAATTAACTCTGTTTCTCATTGAGAACAGTGGAAATTCAGTTCCAAATTCCATTGGAAATTTTATTTTCCAGATCAGAGCAGTAAACCCAAATGATTAATAGAAGCCAAGCGTGCCCCAAATTTACCACTGGCACAAGCATTACCAAACACTGGCCTGCTATCCTCTTCCTTCTATACTGGGAGAAAATCCTCTGCTGTAAACACCTACCTGTGCATTTGACAACCTGTAACTCTGCTACCCCCATTATACCTGGGAAGACCACAAGGCAGAAGAGATGAGACCTGGGCACATTAGGAAATTTATGACTTCTGAAAAGATTCTTAGCATATAAACTTTTTTATTCTCTTAAAGCAGTCAGTCCTGTTTAAGATGAGGACAAGGATGGCAGCACAACTTCTACAAGAGGCTCCTGTACAGCTCGACTTGCAGCAATACAGCAATAGCCACTACTGCAAATCCCTAGGGAAGACAACAGAATTACAATAAAGGGAAAATGAGTAAAAGTCTCACCCAGTGAATTGGGAAGAACCCAGAATATAAAGCACATCATTCAAGTCCTCTGCCCTACTGAGTCTGAGCACTGCTGTTGTCCTCCTACTCAGTTCAGCTCAAAATAGTGAGCATCCCCAGCAACATGCCACATCCTCTCAGCACCAGCTGGTTTCCAGAGGACCTCAGAGGCACTGCTCAGGTCTCTGCAGTGCTCAGACTCTGCGGCCATATCAGTGCTCATCCATTGCCCTTTGCCTTGCCCATGCCTCAGTCCAACTGATCACTTCTGGTCACCGCAGGTAGCATTTTATGCAAAGTTCTCTGCAGACAGAAGCTTGCAGTTAACTCCATGTGTGCACAAGCCATGAAAATAATACATAAAAGTGCAAACCATGTGCTTTTGTAATTTTTTCATAAGAAAAGGAAGAAGGCTTTACCTTTCGGCTTCACAGCATTTAAAAATATACTACTTGTTTGTTATGAGTCACTTGTTTGTTTTTCCAACAGTGTATGACAAGTTGAGGGCAAATGGATCTTGCATAGCAAATCGTTCACACACACAAAGACTTCCATAAAAAACCTTGAGTTATGGGTTACAAGCAGTGATAAAACTCAAAACCTGCTTCTTCAGAAGACACAGATCTGTATCTTTCTGTGCAGACAACCTCTATCTGCATTTAATGATGTGTTGCACAGCTAAGAATTTTTCATGAATTGAGGAAAGCTCACTTGCCAAATTTTATACAACAAAAAGTAATCTGTCATCTTTGAAGCTGCTAGTCACTCTAAGAGGGAGAGGCCAGCATTTTTAGCTGAGCACACAAAGCTTTTGCTGTCTCCCCAACGCAGCCTTAGAATCATCTCACGCCCACAGCCACCTCCAAAACTGCACTCCGACCTGCCATTAAATACTTTACTCATCATGAATTAGCTCTGAAAGTTTTTATACTGATACTCAATGTTCATCTATGCATGCATATTATGTGGCTTTATTTTAGACAATACTTCAAACAAAAATGTATGTTAATGACGTGGCGGAAACCTCCTGTAAATACTCCTCTCCCCACTTCCAGCAAGCTTACTGGAAATAACTTCAACTCAGCAGTCCTTGGGAAGTGAGAGCATGAGTTAATACATGTTAGCTAATTCAAAAGGTCTTCTACAAATCTAGTAATTATACTTAATTTCATATACAAAGGTCACCATTAAATTCCCTACAGATTTGTATCTCAGCATATTAAAACTTCAGCAATAATTTACTTAACAAATAATACCACAACATTAATTACCTGCAAACAGCAACACTGCACAGATTTTAACAGGGTGCACTGGAAGCCATACAATATTCTAGCTGCTGCACACACTCTTTGGCTATCTTTAGATCATATTATATAGTTTTTTAAAAACAGCCCCAAAAATTCCAAACCTAACAATTTCTTTTAGTATCCTAAGTCAAAATAAACTAGATCTAGTTGAAAAGCTGAATAATTTCCAGTTGTGAGAGAAGAGGAAGTGAGAACGAACTGAAGTTGCAAAACGGTGACACAGGCACCTGGGGCAACAACACAACAGGGCAGATTGCATAAAAACAAAGACTGAGTTAAAAAGCTCTTAAGAGGTGTTACTACACAATTATATTGCAACAATGCATCATCATGATCTAGTGAGGGCCTCCAGTTTTAGCACAGTTGTGACAGAAGAAGGGGCTGTTTATCCCATCATGATCCTGGTCTTCCCACCTCTTAATCTGCAGTCCAGGCTGACAAACCAGAACTGACAGAAATGCCATATGAGATGAAGCAGCTTGGGTGACTGCTATGGGACAGACCACAAAAAGCTTATGAAAAGAGGAAGAAAAAGAAATAATTCAAAAGAATGTTGGCATCATTGCTTACACTTAAAAAAAGCCTGTGCCATTAAAAGGCAAGACGTAAGGGAGTATCTGGAGGCCTAAGGATGCAAGATGACTTTCAAGCAAAACATGGGAAAAAAACCTATTGCCTCCCATTCTCCAGTACAAGTATTTTAAACTTTGACCCTCTGAGTTTACAAAGTCATATCCAGATCCATTTCCTTCTCTGTTTTCACCGTCAGGCTCAAGAACCCCCCAGCCTAGCACTTAAATAGTTAAGAGACCTGAAAAATGCATCCAGCATCCACAAAATCAAGCAAGATTCACTGACCTTAACCTCCTGGACGTGGAGGAGAAAGTCTCCTAGCTGGTATGCAAACAGCAAACTGAAACAGCATCCCACTGGCCCAACACTGCCATATTTGCCTTGCTCCTTACAAAGTGGTCATGGAATTAAATTGAGTAATAAACTTGACACACCAAGCAACTGCTGTCAGTGGCTTAATTTCCATGCAGGACAAGAACTAAAATAATTCCAATTTCATTTTTTCCAGTTGCATAACAGTAGGGTGGAAGGAAGCCTCAGCCCCAACAGATGCATTCTCTTGCTGGCCTCCCCAGAGCAATGGAGGGCGTGGAACACGCACATGGGCTGGGGACAAGGGGACAGGGCAGGGTGGGCTGGGAAGCAGCATTTGGGAATGAGGGGAGGAACTTGGCATTCCCAAGCCAGATGGGTTTACCACTCTGAGTTCAGGCCTGGGCAGCACAGCTGCAGGTTATAAATGTTAAGGCAGGCCAAGGCAAGTGGCAACCCCTCCAGGCTGCCAAATTCCAGGCAATTAGAACCAGCCGCCCTCGGCTCCCTGGTGGGTGCCTGGACAGAGACAAAGCAGTGGCGAAAAGCCTGCTACTGGGGGGATAGAGGGGGAGAGAGCAGGGAGGGGAGGAGTGCTGCTTTATGGCAGCAGAGTAAATCAATTGCATTTTTTATTTCTACTGCTGAGTATTATTCCACTCTCTTCATGGCTTTTATGAATGTTTGCCTTACAACATAATGTATTTGCCAGAAATCAATAGTCTCTTATCCTTGCAAACTAGTAGCCAATGTCACCACCTTTCCAGCTTGCAGATCAACTCCTGCTGCCCACTGCATCCAAAACAGGAAAACTGCTTGCTTTCTTGTTGCATTTCATACAAATCTTCAGCTAGGAAAGCAGAAATAAATACAACTATTTCAAGGAAGCTGCCAAAAGCTTTTAAATCAAAGCCTGTGTCTTAAAGTATGCTTTTCCACTGAGCAAGTATGGCGGTACCATTATGGGCCCTCATTAAAGAAACAGCTCATACCAGGAATATGAGCATTTTGAATTGCCTCATCAGGATGTGCTAGGGATGCTTTACTCTCAAGAGAACTGGAAGGGAAGGAAAAGATGCTCTTATTCAATTCAAAGGATAGTACCAAAAATTACTGTTCTAAATATAAGCACTGTATAGAAGACCAATTGTGAAAGGTGCTGCACATTTATGCAATCATTTTAAATACAACATTATTTTAATTCACATGGGAGAAAAAAACCCCAAAACAAACAGGGTGTCAGAGGAGACACCATGCCTGCAATTAAGTCATAAAGAAAGACACAGTATTCTGTATATCTCTTAGCTTTTGCCACAGACTCCTTTTCTTCCTCTGTCAGACCTCTACGAACCAGCTCTTGCTACCAAAGTCAAATGAAGTTCCCTAGAAATTGTTCTGAATTTAAAGAAAACCAAACAAAACCCCCCACCAAAATACAATACACAAATAAACAATCAAAACAGAAAAGAAAGGCTTATAATTGTTTCCTCCTTTGCTAACAAACCTCCAAAAGCAGGACTGATCACCTTAGGTAACATCTGTTTATCCCCTTAGCCTCCATATCCTTCTCAATTTTGCTTTTGCTTGGTTTTAATTTTTTCTCTGCTATAAAGGGGTTAAGGGCTATCTTTTTACCTTCTGTAACTTATCTCTGTTTACTGTTTATCCTCCTCCCAGGGGGCAACATCTGAAAGTGGTCTTCTGCCCCCTCTGAGCCCCACTGGGACTGATCTGCAACTGCAGGGGTTGCATGGAGGAGCTCCACCATGGCTGGCTTTCTGAGCTCTGGACTGCTCCCTCTTGATGAGTACAGAAATAATAATCCAGTACCCAGGAGATGGTGTCTCATGGGCTGCAATAAAAGCTTGAGCAAGAAGGGCTTGCTCATCACCCAGAACAGAGTACCCGCTGTGAGATTTTATATGCAACTTCACCTAAGTAGTGCAGCTACTGAACGTTTAAGAGAGACGAGCTATAGCTCCTGCATGCACAGCTGCATGAGCCCCCAGCTGCCTTGCTGAAGAATACCTGATATGAACCCAGTACAGAGGTGACTGCACTCACCACCCACCGCCACACCCCCCGACCACGTCGCATCCCCTCCTGGAGTGTCTCTGAGCCAGAGCAGAAACGATCACCCCATGCTCTCGCCCGGCTCTGCGGTAGGTTAGAATCCCATCTGCTTACAGGACTGCCTTTTCCTGTGACCTATCTTTGAGCACAAAGGGCAAATTGTAACCTTGCTACCGCACCAGGCAAACATGGGAGAGGAAGTGCCTGCTTGCTGTTCTTGGGAGCAACCCCTGCACATTCACCCAAAGGCACTCTCTGTTGCTGTCTAATACTGTTCTGTGAATGGGCAAGTGCCAATTTCCACTCTGTCAGGACTAGTAAATTTTATGTTTGTAATGCCTGGTTGGTGAAAAGAAAATAACAGGCTTGTTCATGAGAAGTCCAGGGTTGGCAGTGCAAAACAGCAAAAACAGCAAACCAGGAAGCTGCTTTGAGCTGAGCTGGATCTGTCAGCCTGGGCTCAGATTATACCTCTGCAAAGCCATAAAACTGCTTCCGTGGGGGAGAGCCATCATTCAAACAACAGCCTGAGATAAACCACAATCTGATGACTGTCACAGTCCCTTTGACACCAACACTTACCATCTCCTACTGTTTACAGACTAATCAGTTTAGCCTTCCCAAGTGGCTGCCTGTGAGGCAGCTGCTCATCATGACTTGCATTTTCTTAAAGCAACCCAGAGCGGACACCGAGGGCTATGTGATTTCCTCTGCTCCTCTGGCTCTGAATGCCCGAAAAGAGCAAGGAGAAAATACACCATTTTTTACAATTCCTGTGTCATGGAGAACCCTCAGTCATTTCTAGTGAAAGCTCAGGATATTACTAGCTGTTTTCAAAGAAACGCCCTTCATGTAAACCTAAAAATGAACAGTTACCACAATAACAATTCTGTTTGTTGGGTTTTTTTTAAGTATTTTTTGAAATGTTTCTATTGCCGAATTTTAGAAAGATTTTCTCAAGCATTAAAGTTGATAATATTTGTAATATAGACAGTCTTGTTTAATATAAATTATATAATAATGTATATAAATTATATAAATAGGCTTCTTTGATTGCTCAGAGCATCCATCATTAAGTTCTGAGGCATAACTTTAGGCATAATTGTCCTACTGAATTCATCAGCTGCCTAATCATCATTCATTTTGCATCTATTTCTGCTAATTAAAAAGAAAAAAACTCCCAACAACTTTTACATAAATACTGTATTTGTTCTCCGCAAAGACGCAAGGCTAATTCACCACTGATTAACTGATTATCTAATTTCATAGCTGTCACTCCACAAGGACCAGCACCTAGAGCCACCAGGAAAGGAAACACAAAGATCAAGTGAAGTCCATCACTCCATACCTTGGCTTGGTAACAGCCAAGGTTAGTGGCCTTGGCCCTAGGCTGCACATACAGACTGTGCTGGCCACACAATTCCCGGGGTTAAGGACAGGTCCCTGGTGGAGAAGCTCTGTTAGCTTCTGGGAACACTCAGAAAGGTACTAAATGACTCGTCAGGGGAGCAGAAACCTGCTGGCCACAACAAATCTGGCAGGGGCGCTACACAAAGCAGGAGCTCAGGGCGGTTATGCAGCCTCACAAGACCCTCCTCATTAATTAAACTTCAGTGTGCTCCCTCTGCTTTCATCCCTTCACCTGAAGTCCAGTATGATACAGACTAAGCAGCAGCAACCCCTCTGCTTAGGCTCCTTCTAATACCAAACTCTTTTGCTTTCAAAGAACAGCTGTCAGCATTTAAAGATCTATCCTTTTCTGACAGGAAATATGGCCAGGTCTTAGAAGAAGAAGGAAGAACTGCCTCAGGTAGCAGCTAATCTCTCCAGGCATGCATGCAGTGCTGAGCGCAGAACCAGCCACAACTGCATCCCCACCAACTGTGCAGATCCCCAGGATGAGCTGAGAGTACATGAAAAAAAGCACAAGAGGTGATGCAGAGCATCCCTAAAGAAACAGTTTGTGTTTTTTTTTTTTTTCCTCATAACCCAGTTATATTTAATTGGGAAACCAAATAACTTGAGGAAAGTAACTTTGATCTGTGCAACTGTCTCGAATTTTTCACCAATTCCAATGCAGAGCTGTTGCTAACCTTGCCTTGGTTCCAGTGGCACACCCGGTATAAGCTGCTGTTAAAACGCAAATGAGCAAGGGTGACACCAGCAACATTAGTTGTGTAGATAAGTGCCGTTTAGCTCTCCATAAATTTTCTATTACAGCATTAGAGACATCACCACTCCCAAACCCTCCACTCCCTGCAGGTAACAGCAAGTTAGGCAAATTAGTTCCACCATAAGGGATAGGACATTTGAGATCATTATGGCACCTTCGATCTTTGTCATCTTTGTCACTACGTATCTCAAAAGCAGAGAAGGAAAAAACCAGACCAGCATAGTCATATTCACTTCTGATTAAAGATATGGAATCACTTAGAAATATTTCTTTTTTGAACAAACTTAGTAACATCCTCAAATGGGAAAGGAGCTAGGAGAGACAGTGTGTTTCAGCTATGCAGAGACATGAAGTTATATGCTTTTTTAGTAACTGAACAGAAGGAGGTAACTGAGTATCTGGTGAGGTGCAAGAGGCACTCATTTCAATATCAGCCTGATTTCTGGACTGAAAACTACACATGTGTACCAAAGTTTACCTATTTTTTTGAAACCTTTTTATTTCCCCACTTATATATCTCTTTCTTTTGAGAAACTCCAAGGTGACAATCAAGACGTGACCTTCAGAAGAACTGATTCATGACTAAATGACTGATTCATACTTCTTGTCATCCTGTGACAGAGACTCTGCCACAGGATAGGCAAGTGATTTTGGACCTCTGCTTTTCTCTCCCTAAGCTCCAAAATCTTTCTGTTGATATTTGACTAAAAGTGATTTGATCCTATGGGGACGCATGTGCAGCCTGCTCTCAACACTCAACCAGGACAGCTTGTCCTGGGATGCAGTAGGTAAGTGCCATGCCTGAGGCATGGCTATATGGCTATCACCAGATACATTTATTGCATGACAGTGAACCAAAGCACATTATGCTCATTCAGTAACTATACTGTGCTTCATGACCAGTACTGAGTCATAAGATATAATCTTGTAATACTTAGAGTCTGCCCCAATTGAAGTTTTCATTTATGATGGACTAAATTACCCCTCAGAAACACAATAGAGACAAGACAAATTATTTATCTTGGTAGATTTCTTTGTAAGCAGGTAACAGAGCTGAGAGGATTATGTCACTTGAGGAACTGGAAAAGAGGAATTTAATATCCTCAGGTGTCCAAGGATAGGAGGTTGGCCAACAAGACACCTCTCTACAAAAAGGATGGGAATGAAGACCTAGGAAACTACAGGAATGTCAGCCTGACCTCAGTGCTGGAGAAGGTCATGGAGATGTTGATCCTAAGTAACATCATACAGCACTTGTGGGAAAACAGAGGGATCAAGCCCAGTCAACATGGGCTCATGAAGGGCACGTCCTGCTTGACAAACCTGATCTACTTTGCCGATAAAGTGATCTGCCTGTTTGATGAGGGAAAGGCTGTGGACATTGTCTATTAGGACTTAAGTAAAGCATTTGACACCGTCTCCCACAGCAATCTCCTGGGGAAATAGGCTGTTCATGGCCTGGGTAAGTGGATTCTTCGTTGGGCTGGAAACTGGCTGGATGGCCGAGTCCAGAGAGTGGTGGTAAAGGGTATCACATCTAGTTGGCAACCAGCCACTAGTGGTGTCCCTCAGGGCTCAGTGTTAGGGCCAGTGCTGTTTAACATCTTCACTGATGATCTGGATGAGGGGATTGAGTGCACCCTCAGTAAATTTGCAGACATCACCAAGCTGGATGGGAGTGTAGATCTGCTGAAGCTCTGCAGAGAGATCTGGACAGGCTGGATCGATGGGATGGGGCCAGTGGTATGAGGTTCAACAAGGCCAAGTGCCAGGTCCTGCCCTTGGGCCACAACAACCCCATGCAGAACTCCAGGCTTGGGGAGGAGTGGCTGTAAAGCAGCTCTGCTGGAAAAGGACCTGGGGATGCTGACTGATGGCTGCTGAACATGAGCCAGCTTGTGCCCAGGCAGCCAAGAAGGCCAACAGCATCCTGGCCTGTATCAGAAATAGTGTGGCCAGCTGGGCTAGGGCAGTGATCATCCCCCTGTACTTGACACTGGTGAGGCTGCACCTTGAATCCTGTGCTCAGTTCTGGGCCCCTCACTACAAGAAAGACATTGAGCTGCTGGAGCAGGTCCAGAGAAGAGCAGCAAAACTGGTAAAGGGTCTGGAGAATAAGATGAGGAATGGCTGAGGGAACTGGGGCTGTTCAGGCTGGAAAAGAGAAGGCCCAGGGGGAACCTTATTGCACTTTACAACTAAATGAAAGGAAGTTGTATTGAGGTGGGTGTCAGTCTCTTCTCCAAGTAACAAGCAATGGGAAAAGAAGTAACTGCCTCAAGTTGTGCCTGGGAGGTTTAGATTGGATATAAAGTTTCTTCACAGAGAGAATGATCAGGCGGCGGAACAGGCTGCCCAGAGCAGTGGTGGAATCACCAGCCCTGGAAGTGTTCAAAAACCATACAGATGAGGCCCTCAGTGACACACTTTAGCGGTGTTCTTGGCAGTCCTGGGGTAATGGTTGGACTTGATGACCTTAAAGGTCTTTTCCAACCTTGTTGATGCTATGATTCTATAAAAAGAGAACCCTACGAAGAGCTGCATTATAGACAACACTAACTTGATGCACTAGAAAAGGTGCAACTTAGCATTACTCTGAGGAGGATCTGACTAACAGGGCACACAAAGTTAAGTGTAAGCACGAATGTGTCCTTAGTGGACTAAGGAGAAAACACTATTTGCAACAGCAATTTGTTGTTCTGTAGTTATTACAGTTGCTGAAAATAGTTTCACCCAATAGGAAATAAAATCCACTGACACCCCTTCTGTACATGAATACCAAGAACACTGAAAAGCACAGCACTAATTCTGAACATGATTAAAATACAGAATAAAGCAGCATGCTACTTATAAAAGTCAACATTTTTGCCTCCACTTGATCCAGAAAGCACTTCAATGGAACTTTAAGTATGCAAAATTAACTGAAAATAAAAGATTTTGGCAGCTACCATTTATTTAACACCTCACTGAAATGTGTTCAAAAAAGACAGAATGCTGAAGAATTAAGTACAGGTTTTCATTAATATTTACACAAAAGACATGCCACAAACACTTTAGACCATATGCTTTTACAAAACAGTACATTTAGCTGACTGTATAGCCCACTACAGATAGATTATAATCTTACTTTCAAACCTGAAAAAAAGATAAAATCTCAGATGCCAACTTTTTCCAAAAGCACTCCTAGAGGATACAGGAACAGTCTCAGAAAGTTTAGGGATGAAAGAATAATTACCCAATTCTCATCAAGTAAGAGCAGATTGCTTATAGATTTCAAATCAGATTTTCTCCACACAATCTGTTCTACAAAACTTCAGTGCATTTTCAAATCTTTAACCTAGAGACATAAAACAACAACGGACATATTTCTTCATAAGGTACAGCCATGTGCTGCATTTAAAAGATGCTGATTATCTGATGAGTGGGATATATATATTTGTTCAAGTGGTTATACCATTTCATGCTCATTTGTGGTTTGCAGAGCCATGTAGAAGTGCCGGGCTGTAGCAGAAGAACAGTTTTAGTATATGAATCAATGGAACTGAAACGTTCAGGGTTCAGTGATTTCTTTCTCAATTTTAGAGCTAAGTCAGTGAATGATCTGGATGCAGGAAACAGGGACGTCAGACTCTAGCTCTGCCATATATTATTACATAAATCACAGCACGCTTTTGTACCTGCACTGTTCATCTGCAAAAGAGACGAAACCACTGAATATTCTTCACAACTTATTTTGACAGTAAACACTCCAGGCAAAAGCAGTCTGTTCCCAGGTACTAATATGGCCCCTAGAATGACACAGAAATCTTAAAGTTACTGGAATATGAGCCACAGCGATAAACTTAGGATTGTTTACATCAAAAATGCCAGAGAGACAAGCATTTACTGCCTTCTGGATTAGCCAATATTTATTTCTAACTGGAAGCAATCTGAAAAGGTATGAAGTAAAAATATTTTATTATCAAGCATCAATTCAGACCCTAATTTCCAATCACGGTTTTAAATACTGTGTCAGTGTCCTGAACCAGAAAACAGGAATTTGTGATAACAGAGTAACACAAATTTTAAGTTTTTCCTATTCCTCTTTATCACAAATTCTGTAATAACGGCTACTTAAAAAAAAAAGTCAGTAAAAACACACACACTTATTGATGGTGTTGAAATGATGTTTTAGAATTATAATGTGAGATATCTGAATATACATAGCTGTTCAGAAGTATTATTATTCATGAACATTTTATTATGATATTCCTTAATGGAAATAATTTCTGTTTAATGCCATTGTACAATTACAAATTCTTTAACAGTATTGTTAGATATTACAATAGAGTGAAAAAGAACAATTTAAATTTCAAGAATTTTTGCAACAACATGTCATGCTATTGAAAAAATTTCACGTCACGGCATATTTCCTAATCTTCTCATTTTCTTACAATACAATGTTAAAACTATAGGGTTCCCCAACAATCATGTGAAATCCAAAAACTGTAAAAGGAATACAACACACTGAATATTGAGAAAGTTTTCTCCTGTTTGCTACAGAAAACTGAAACACATAACTGGAATATCTACCTCTTTCCATTTACTAAGTGATCTTTTACATCTCTCCAAGTAACTCCTCAGAGGCACTGACTCGATCTCCGTTTTGACATTAAAACTGTGAGTAAAATCACTGATGGACTGAAGCCAGTAGCAGAATTCCTACAACTTAATGGGGCCAGAAATTTGATTCTTAACATGCATAATCTCCTCTCTTAACTTTGTAAGTGGCAAAGCCATTCCCAAATACGAACTTCTTTTGTAAAGTGGTTGACATCCTCCCACCCCAGCAGCAACAGAGCTCACCACGTGCAATCACATATGGCATTCAAATGTCCCTGCCACTTGATATCCAACAGTTAATAGTTACCATAGAACTGGTAGCGATTTTGACAAGGCAACACTGCTAAAATGCATTAGCAACTCAGATTTTATAATCCTTTGAAATCATGTTTGGATTGTGAAAGAAAGAGACCCATCACAAATGCATAGGTTTTCATGTCTCCAAAAGCTGCACCTCATGCTGTATTTCAAATCCGTTATGTTCAGTGAAGAAAGCAGTTAAGAGATGCAGGGAATAACACGCATTAATATGTACACTCTTTATTTAAATGGGCTGAGTTCCTGCGAAGGATTTTTTGCAGCAATTATTTCCAGCCTACAAGAGGCACAGACAATCAATACCACACCTTCGCATCCTCCTTGCCAAACCAGACACTGTATTCTGATCTCTTCATCTCTAAATCAAGTTCACTTCCAAATATATCCCCTGCCAGGAATGCACACAGAAGCACATACATTTAGTCCCTTATCACCAACTAGCCCCATTCCTCTACCAGAACAAGTCAGGAAAGGGTAGCTGCTGGTCCAGGACCTTGCTGTGCATGAACACTTCCACTGAGAGGGTCTTATTCCCACACCTACACTGCGAAGCGCAGAGTTTATGGCAGATGGACAGAAAAAGTCTGCGCATAGGGCTGCATTTCAATTTGCCTGCTGGCCTCAGCAAGAAGCCACTCAGTACTTCTTCCAGGCTGACAACACAAAGCTGGGCGAGGCAGGAATAATCCCCCCTGCTGCAGATCCCAACATCCACCTTTTCTTACAGACACTACTATCACATTGCAGGAGAGCCCTGCAGCAGCTGCAAACATGCAGGGAGGTCTCCTTCACACAGCAAGGACTTCTAGATGGGACTTGGCTTCTCCTTAACCTGCACAAGGGGGAAACAGAGAGAGCTCTCAGATGCATTTGGACCAGGCAATCCTGCTCATAGAGGCCTCACTTTGCCTCAGGCAGATGGAGAACCAGTTTCCAGTCTGCAGGTGCAGAAGCATTAAGCCAGGATTCTATAGATACTCAGCAGATATCTAACATTCTCAAGTGGACTTTATGCTTTGACTGACTGCATGTGCTAATAACTCTGTGTGTGCCTCCCCCATGGCTCACACTGCCATCCTCAGCAGTGTGCAGCTCAGTGGGTTGGAGATGCTGCTGCCTCCAGTTAACACAAATCATTGCAAGAGATCTGTAATCACAGACCCCCCTCAATCTTCTGTGGGAAAAGAAAATGTAAGTACTGAGCCAGACATGCAAAATCAGACAAATTAGCTTAAAATAACCTGCCTGCCTCTGGAAGGGATTTTGGGACATTCAGAGGACTCCCACCACAGGCAGGCTGTGGGGAAGGTGATACACAGAAAGAAGACTACTGTGCAAACTGAGGTCCATGTCCTCATCTGTGCTTCACTATCCTGCTGTCTTTACTTTGTGACAGAGCCAACCATACCTCTGAGGACCATAACACACATGGGGGAAATACAGAGAATGCATACTGTGAAGCTCCCATACTTAACACTGCATGCAAAATCAAGCTGAAAGAGCAATGGTTTTTCCAAATGAGACAATTAAATAGCTCATTGCTGTCCTAAAAGCTGGTCCCACTCCTGGGTATGCTCTTCTGCTGCCAACCTTGTGTTGGCTCTAGCACTTGACAGCCTACAGAAACCTACTCACTTTAACTCATCTGAGAAGCAACTCAGTGCAGGGAAGGAGGACAGACTTGACAGTGTAGTGAGCTGATTCAGCTGAATACTTACTCAGTAGGAGTTAAGGGTGGGTAGCTAAATACCCAAATAAGAGAGCTGAACCTACTCAAGAGATGCAGTGGAAACACAGGGGCAGAAGTTCAATCTTCCCTTTAGTTGGTGGCAAAGTTACACTGCTTCAGTTACCCTACACAGTTTCACTGATAAATGCTAAGAGCTCACTGTCCCACAACTCCTTCCTTTGCCCTAAGGTACTTCTGCTACCAAATATAAATGAGAACTGAAATGAGATGTTTAATACCCTTACCTGGTCCATCCTACATCTCTCCTCAAAGTGCAGATCTGTATTGGAATATCAACTAAGGCGTTAATATACCACCTTGCGTAACAGTACCCTATTTTAAATTCATAAAATTACTGACAAAAATGCAGACAGTATTTTCCCCACCGTAAAGATGCTCTTTTGCAGTTATTTTAACCTCTTAGCTCTTCTCCTGTAGACAAATACACTTAGAATAGCTGAAGCCTTTTTGTACCTGATGTTTCCCAACCTGCAGTTCTTAAGACGTCAAATTCTGCTCATTTCCTCTGCTGAACTGGCTGACATCTCATCTGTTATCTTCAACATACTTCATGCAGACAGTGAGGGCATGAGAAATAAAAAAAGTTCTCTGAATCAGAACAAATTCACATTTTTGATAAACTCTCACGTGTTTTTATGTTCTTGCATTTGAACTTTAGGATGAACAAAATCAGAAAAGCGATTTCGACCTGGTAGGAATATAATCCTTTACATTTAATCTCAGCAGAAAAGCAAATCTTTCAGAAGCAAATACCTGAAATAATAAAAGATGACATTCTAACAGTCAGGCCAATGATTCTGTGGTATTCCAACAAATACTTAGTTGAGAAAGACTACCAATTTCAACAGTCCACTGTTAATCTTCCTATGCTTCCACAATTATAACATACAGTATTGCACATCTTATTGCCAGTGACAGACTGTCCATACCTAGAGTTTCCAGTATGCGGGCATCAGGCTTCAAAAAAATAGGCCCAGAAAACGTAGTGCAGGAAAAATTCAGAGCATATAAAAGCTTGACATATGTGGATAACTGATAAAAAACAGAATGCAATGGCCAAAAGCAGCACAGGCTTTTGCCAGAAGGTACATGGCAGCTTCACTACCGCTGCAGCATCTCTCCACATTGAACAGACAAGTATAGTGGATTTAAGGGAAATGGCAGGCAAGGTGGGAAGTTTTCCAGAACCAGACTTACTATCCAGCTATTTAAATACACCTCACATAAGATTAGACAAAAAGGGGTCAGTACAGGGACAATATGCAGCCTGAATCAGAAGGTAAAAATAAAGCAACTGCTTGAACATGAAATACAATTAGAACATCGTTATGGAGAGAATCCTTGCTTTCCTGATACTGTGTGAGTTTTGGTCTTTTCTAGAAACCTACAGTTCATTTGTTCCTTCCCCCACCTCTCTTCTTGCGGAAAGAGCTATAAAAATCTGTAGCAGGGAGAGAGAAAGAGAGAGAGAGAGAAGGAGAGAGAAAGAGAGAGAGAGAGAAAGGAGGGAGAGAGAGAGAGAAAGGGTAAAGGTAGGGGAGGAGAGAGGAGAAAGGAGAGAGAAGAGGAACTAGAAAAGAAGACAGGAGAAGGCAGTCTGTGATGCACCAATTATTCTGGCTCTGAGTTCACAAAAGGTAAGCAGCGGGTCAGGCTGTGAACAGGAGCACAGACAGCCCTGCCCACTCCTCAGCCTCAGCACCCCGAACGGGGCCCTCTGCAGTTCTGGTGATGGTCATGCCCTGACTGATGGGGCACCGCTGACCCCAACAAGAATATTCTGTCAGTCACCACGAGTGCTGCTCTTTCTCCGCCTTCTTGACAGCTCACAGTGTCTTCTGGGTACCACCAAATTTCCAGGCTTCTTCTAACTAAAGACCAGGGTGAGTAGCAAAGGCTTAGAGAAGCCAGCAAGAAAGGTGGGCAACAGCCACGTACTTGGACTAGCCACAGAATTAACATCTCCTGAGTCTCTCCCAGCGCTATTCATCAACTGTGGTATTTTTTTCCCACAGGGCTGTTAGGAATCAATGAGATCTGTGCTGCAAACTGCTTCAGTAGCATGGTAACAAGAGGAAAAAAAATACAGTAAAGGCATTTGTGTCTTGTGATAATATCCATTCCTCTGGATTTATTTTGCGCTTTTTCTCTAAGAATGACTACAAACTCACACAGAACAGAGGGCAGCTAAAATGACTGCGAGCAAAGTAAACCATTATAGTGGGCTTGGTCACGTTGTTACTGGAATGTGCTCTGAATCTCCTCACTTAATAGCAACAGAGGCAAAGATTTTGTGATAAAACCATTTAATCTAGTGACACTGGGTGGGTTTTGTTTGGGGTTTTTACAATTTTTATTGTATAACTAATAACTCATTATTTCACTGTAATACAGCATCTAATTATGTAGTAAAGTCTCTACTGCTTCAGGTTAGGATTTGGGAAAACTTACTAATACAGTTAGTGGAAAAAGGCAAAATGGATGCCTGATTCTTGTGTGACGTTTTGAGGATTTCTGTACCTATAATTGCATATAGGTCTGGACTTGTACTTCTTAGTTCCTGTGAATCAAACAGGTAGATGCCATTCCAATGTATGCTACTAATCACGTGCAATACTTCCATGTGCGCACTGTCCTGCTTCCAAATGCTGGGATGTATCTGTACTCTTAATTGATGTCTGCTGTTTGATGCCCCTATAAATACAGATACTAAAAGCCATGGAGTTCTGGGGTCTATGTGATGTTTCTCTCAAAGAGCTGGATCCTGAGTACTCTGTTATATGAAGGACAGATCACTGCTCCAGTGCTTTAGATGACAACCAGATGACATGACCCCCTTGTAGTTCACTCATTACTAGCAGCATTATGACAGTAATCTTCACCTGAGGGTGGATCTCCACTATGGTAATCATTCTGCTCATTTGGAGGCAGTCTGTGCCCCAAAACTTCATAGCTTGAGTCAACAGCTGTAGAAGAAGAAACGTACTCACAAGAGACATGATGTGTCCCAAGGTATCCTAAAAACAGAATCCACAAGGACAGAAAACAGCTCTCCACTCCTACTCTGGTGCTCTGTGTATTGTCTGGTGCATCTGCTAAACCCAACAAGGCACGCACTCTACGGTGTATTTCTTTTGGGACATGCTACTTAACTGATAGTTGTGAGTTAAAATGACAGTCAGCTTTTTTGTGCCTCATTATGTTTCTCTCTTTTCCATATTCATGTTAGACTCTTTCCATATTTAGTGTTTGAAATTTTATGGAAATATTGCTAGTCAAGAGATACACTTGTAAGAAGGTAAAATGAGGACAAAACACAGGGGACAGATCAGAATCTTTAATCTTTGCTGCTGCATGTAATTTATAAAATGTATTAATCTGGTTTCATTCATTTACTGAACCATTTTGCACTCCAAGTCTCTGCTGCTTTGGCTTCATTTTAACTGGTCTAAAGCAATTTTGTTTAATGAAAAAGACTCATTTAGTTAGCATAGCAAGGAGGTTTAGCCCTCGTACCTTTTTGTGTGAGAACCCGAGGGTCTGCCCCCTAAAGTTGTGGGGAAGTATAAGTGGTAGTGTTAGACTTAAACAAATCAATTTCATTGCAGAGCTTTCCCTGTCATAATGATCAGTTTGCAGCACAAATCTCATTGATTTTTCACAGCCCTGTAGAAAAAAAAAGGCCCAAGTTGATGAATAGCATGTATTTAGGCACTTTGTCTAGCAGCAATAGCAGCATATAGAGAAGCATGACATAAGAATCATACACTGTGACAAAAACTATGGTAAAAAAGGTAACAAGCATAGCTTCCATGTGATTTAAAGATTTAAAGTACTGAGCATTTCAGAAATGAATTGTCTGTGAAATGTTCAAAGGGTTGACTTGAGATCTGTAAAGCCTGAGAGAAAAAGGAATTCCCATTCTTCCCTTGGCTGCCCTCCATTCTGGGTCAATTTGTTGTCATTCTTAGAGAAAAAGCCCAAAATAAAACCAGAAGAGTGGATATTATCACATGACACAAATGTCTTCACTACAATTTTTTCCTCCAATTACCATACTAGTAGAACTCAAAGACTGAACCCGTCACTCCTCAAACATCAGGAACACATTGTGCAAATGTCATCAAGTGAAGAAGAGAGTTTAATTTCCCCAAGAGATACTTCCATAAGAGAAAATGACAGACTTCATAACAAGTTTGCAATGTAAACAAGCAAGTTAAGAGCCTTAATGGTATAACTCAACACTATTTTAAGTGGGCAAAAGTGTTCTGTTATGTCCCATTGCTAATTTCTTTTTAAGCATTAATTATACTCTGGTGAGAAGGTTTCTATGTCTGTAAGCAGGTATCAGTGTCCTGCTGAAATAATCATGCTGTGGTACGTTTATTTATAAAAACAGAGGAATTCCTGTTCTATAAAGACCATATTCATTGGCACAAGCACCTACATATATATGTTTTCAAGAATACACAGGACATACAATGTAGCCTCTTTGGTGAAGAAATTCTGGAATAAAAGAAGTTACAGACATGCAAGCTAGTATTTAATTGCTGTGTTATGCATTACGTTTCTTTCAGGAGTGACTAGATTAGAGGACCCCTATGCAAGAAGACTGTTCATTTTCATGAAGAGCTTTTAAGCATACTTAAGAAAGAGAAGGTTTAAATACTGTGTTTGCAGCAGGTAAGAGTCACAGCAAGCAGCTTGGTGCCTTCAGCTCAAGAACATACTATAATGAGGAAGAGAGTGCAAACACAGCTGGGCCTCAGAGGAAATGGAAGGAGTTTCTTAGGGACAGACAGGACTGCACAGAGTTTAATGCAACTCAGAAATTCACCGAGTTGAATAAAAACTGCTCTCAGGTTAAGACCCACCTGCAGACACACAGCAGCAAACAGCAAGTTGCTCATAAACCTTTAATTTCCATTTTTCTTATATATAGCTTTTTTTGTGGTGATCTTTCTTTTCTATTTAAGAAATTAATCATTCCAGTATTTAATCAAATAAAGTCTCACTTTCAGAGGTTAAAAGCTTTTGGGTCTTTTGGGAGGGGTCATCTATAGGGAAAGGTCTAAGCACATGCAACTCAAAAGCTCTGGGCAATTCAGCATCCTGTTGGCTCCCTATTAAAATAAATAAATAAATAAATAAAGGCTTTAGATTAGTCCTAGAGCCAAATCCCTAATACACAGAAGCCAACAATTTTCTTGGATTATATACTTGCCACACGTGTATATAGTAAGTCCAAAACACTAACACAAATGAATATGTGGAATCATGACCTGCCCTTTTATTCAAAAGGTAAGCTATTGTCAGATTTCATTTTGCCACATTAAAGGAATGGAAAGCCCTGAGCAGGATCTCTGACCAGGAGCCAGGTAGGTAGCAAACTCTATGTGATTCCACAGTTGAAACCAATGTTTCAGTATGACTGAATTCAGAAGACTCAGGACAGAAGCACCACATCTTGCCTGTTATTCTACAGGCTATCCTTAAAACATACAAATGGACAGTAAGCTGCTCAGGTTCATGAGATACACATAGGAAGTGTGTTTACCCATGCTGTGAGAGCTGAAATAGCAATACCAAATGCTGGCAGAAGTCAAGCAAGTTCTCCTCCCGTAGACCTCAGGTATATGACTACACTGCTGTGGTGTGCCCATGTTATCCTAATATTTCTGCAAAAGGTTGTGCTATGTGAATGTACCAGAGGAGGGTAGTATTTGCTTGGGCATCTCTCTATGGCATTCTTGTGTTGCTTAGGAATGCCCTAAAATAGCAGATCAACTACTGAACAATTTTGCTAATCTGCACTTCAATGTTTTACTCAGCCTGAGAAGAGTTTTGGTCCCATCAAGTCTGGTATCATTTTTTTTAACCTTTATGTCCAGATGCCATCCAGTTTGAAACAGTATATTGTGCAGTGAACCATCTTCAGTTCCCCCAACCCCAAAACTTCTGATGGAAAGTTGATATTTAGTGTACTTCAGGGTGTCTAGTCTCCCATTTTAATTTCAGGATATTTGAAGGCATCTTCAACATACTACCTTCAAGTCCTGGGATTTATTTTTTTCTCCCCTGATACTTCCTTGAAAGTCTGTCACCTCTCCCTGAAACATCAGGAACATAAGACACCACTTGTACTTCTGCAGAACTCCCTTTTCCTTACTATGAAAGAACACTACCAGTTCTTATTCGTTATTAAGAGGAAAGCTGGGGATTTTTGAAATCTCAGCAATTATAAAAGCAATCAAACCTTTACAATCAAAATACGATAACAACTGGTTACACTAATTTACCATGCTATTTTCCTCAAACAGGCAAAAGCTAGTGGCATGCTGAAATACAACATTCCCATCACAGCAGCGAATGTTCTTTGCCTTTGTTGCTCCAGCAGCTGCAGCCCATCTATTTGTTTTATTTGGCCTTTTTAACATCTGCATAACTTGCATTCTTCAGATACTAGGTTACTTCTTTCTCTGGATGTGGGGGTGGAGAAAACGGGAGGGGGGACAGAGCCCTCTAGTTTACCTGGTTTTGAAATCCACCATACCCAAAGTTGGACACAGAAATTAATGTGCTTTAGATATTTTGTCTCTGTAAGGGGGGGGGGGGGGGAGCAAAACTTT
>JAOEHY010049941.1:0-39446 GCA_025447955.1 Psilopsiagon aurifrons
CCTGGCCATGGCAGGGGGGTTGGAACTAGATGATCTTAAGGTCCTTTCCAACCCTAACTATTCTATGATTCTATGATCTTAGGCATATTGCCTCCTTGTTTTAGATGAGACTTGCTACTCATAAGCTGTAAGAGAAGATCCTCTTGGAGCACAGGTCGCTTGTGTAAGTTTGCCAATTTCCTACTAAAGAGCCTTTAAATTAAACTTAACTATGCTGGGAGAAGAACAATTCCCAGAATTGTAATCACGGACTCTCATCATCTTTTTTTTGTAAATCGCCATCCCAGCAGTGCATGGTGATTCTTTTGGATTCATTATTGTCTTTTGCCTCTGACTAGCTTCAAAATGTGCATTATCCCACATGCTATGCATCCTTCTCAGTTAAGAGAAGCAGAAATGTTGCCTGAAGTTAGAACTCGAGAAAAAAGTATTTCAAGCTTCATGTAATGGTTCTGAAGAAATTCCAGAAAATAGAAATATTTTAAATTATCTAAACTATAAAATTTAGGGTTAGAATTTAGGACTTTGACAGTAGATGATTTTCAGGAGGATATATAAGTACTGTGAAAGTCACTTGCTTTTTTAAAATTTGTTTGGCATTTATGAAAGGACAAATGAGTTTTGTGGTGAAAGTACTGAACTCTTACATTGGTTATCAAGTTTTTTTTGTCTCTACCACAAGTTTCGAGTGGAACTTTATAAATGTTATAATCTATTTTTTCAGCTTTATTAATCTCTGACTGCTTGTCATCACACTGTAAAATGGGGAAAATATTACTTCTATGATACTTGCATATCTCTTTTGAGTTAAAAGATTTTAAACCAGGCACTTTCTTTCAATTCCTTGCTGCAGCACATTCGTGACAAGATACAAGTTGTATTTTTGGTACTGAAACAATATTATTTTCTTAGATCTGTATGATTAAACAGACCAGTAACATCTTCTGAACATGATCAGGAAAGGAATACATTAGGGGAATCTGCAGTTTTAATACAAGTTTAAGTAAAAATTAGTCTATACCTTAAATGGTATGGAAAACATCAAGCTCTCTGCTTTTTATTATTGTGAGATTGAACACCTCTGATGATAAATTACACATGATAACATTGTCAGGAAATTAAAACACTGAATAGTGGACATCAAAGTGCTGTCAGAAGGAACTTCTGTCCAGTGGGAATGTTGGCACCAGAGAAAGGATACCTGTGATAATATATAATTTTAATTGGACTGTGTCATGACAGGCTGACCAGATGCCAACAAAAAAGCCTATGAAAAAAATACAATGAAAGGGGACAAGGTAATGACTATATCTATATATATCTTTCCATTTCCTTTAACTGACAGTTTTTAATCTCTAAAATGCTTTCTGTTCCAAATTTTCTTTCTTCTTTTTCTTTTTCTTTTTCTCAGGATGTAACATTGCAGTATCTTCTGTGATCAGTACAGGGTGCTCTGAAAAGAAACTTGATAAAGTTGGAGAAAGAGTGCAGAGCTGCCATTGAAGAGGAGGTAGAAAGGGGCTGCCACAGGGTTTCTCCTCGAGGAATCTCCTGTTAAACCTCCAGTATTATAGGCAGCTGAGCAAATGGATGCACAAAGCTTCAGTGCAAAGGCATGATTGAAAATCTCTACATGGAACTCACAGTTTAAGACAGTCTTAAACAAAAAAAATGACCCCCCTGTATAATCACTTTTGGACTTTGATGGTTTTTATCTCCTAGATAATGGATCTGAGGTGTAAGCAAGTGTTAGTTTAAATCTGCATACAGAAGCCCCCAGGGCTGCCCCACACCTCAAGGACTGGATAGCTAAGACCAGCCTAATCTTGTAGGAAGATTCAGTGAGAAATCTTTTCAGAGTTGCTACTTGTGTTTTCCATTCCCATGCAGCAACCAAAAGCCACTTCCACCTCATTTCTCTCTTATAGGCTGTTCAACCTACTAACACGAGACCCCAAGTCCACCTAATGCTCTTTTTGAGTCAAACCTGAATTCAGAACAAATATTCTTCTGTTCTTTTTGTGAACATACATGGTGCCTGATGCAAATCACTTGGTCAGAAATGGCACAGGAATAAGGAAAACTGGTTTCATCTTTTTTTGCTTTCACACAGTGCAAACTAATAACTTATTAAAAAAATCTGTGCCTATTGTATACTGTTTGAGAATATAATCACTTTATTGTGTACTCTGTCCTGCAAGGCGCTGCAACTCTTATCCTGTCCAACAAAATGCATAAGCTGAATGTTTTGAAAGCTTGTGCTTCACTGTTAAGTTGGACCGAGATCAAGTTTTGTGGCTAAAAGTTGAACATAGCTACTTAAAAAGGAGTACGAGTGTCTGTCTGTCAGTTCTGGTGAGGCTACTTGGTTCTGTTCCAGGTTAGGGAAATGAACATGTGCATTACTGTATTGAGAGCTTGTTGAGCTAAAATAATAATAATTAAAAATTCCAATAAATTGGGTGTTCTAGAGCCCCTGGGAATTGATTAGAGGTTGTAATATGGTATAAAGTTTCTACTATGTGGTTCTTTTTCAAAAATAAAATATGTGTAATGTTGGCAGTTGCAATATTTTTAATTGATGTGTTTATTTTGTTTTGAGACTCAACATTAGGCAAACATAACTTGAGGAGCTTAAAACATCATACCGCAGTGCGGAGTAATTGAAACAAGGAAAGCCAAACAACAGCAATAATAATATAACTTCAATTATTGATGGAAACTCATAAAAAATCTTCAGGAACATTTCTGTGTTGATTAATACAGTGTCCTTTCTGAAACAATATCAGAAGTAACTTTGAGAACTTGACCTTAAGGCTTAAAAACTTGTCTATTACAGGGTCAGCTTCCTCCTTCAAAAATGCGTGCGTGTTGTGGGTTATTTAGAAAAAATCTGTTGTAAAGACAAGTGGAAAAAATTAAAAGAATCAAAAGCATAGAGGCTCTGGCGGCACAGAGAAGGGAGGCAGAAGGAGTGGGAGTCTTCTGTCTTGTACTCTGCTAAAATGCATCCTTTACTGTGAGAGAATATCTCGTCATTCTCATCAAGCTCCCAGCGGCCTGAGAGAATCTTCTTTTGGCTCCTTGAATGCTTCCTTCAGTAAAGGTGCCATTGCCTCTGGGGATTCATCTCACAGTCAAAATCTGCATGTATGTGTGTATACATATATATATGTGTCTTCATATACATATGCGTGTGTATATATTTTAATTCTTCAAAGTTGCAGAAAAGGCTCCTCCCCCTGACATTAATTTCTCCTTCCCAGCCTCTATCATTAGTCTTTGAGATTTCTAATACTGTCCTGTTCGCCACTGTTGTGTCTCACTTTAAACAGTGGTCCATCATGCATGAATAACTACTTGAGAGCAGACGCTGTTGACTTTTCTGTCACAGTGGCAAGGGTGTATTGAGTTACTTGAGCTTTTGGAGATTCAGGGGAAAAAAAAAACAAATAGGATACTCAGCCCAGTGGGAATCTGGAGACGCTGGAGAAGAGTATTGTGTGCCTATGCTCTCACGTAGCCACTTCAGGTTTGTCTGTTGGTTGTGGGGTGGGTGTGATTGTTGTGCTGTGGACAAATGCTGAGGATGTGGCCCTGGGTTTGTCTATTTCCACTTAACTGAAATAATTATGAATCACTTTGGCTTTATTTAAAAAAGCTCTTTAAGAACAAAAAAAGGAGTCTCTTTCACTGCATATTAAACACTGCAAAAAACATCCTTGGAATCATTCAATGTAAAGAAAAAAGTAAACCAGGGTTGCACAGTGATGTTTGCTCTTGGTGAAGTTGGAGGGAGAGGTGCAGAGGGTGAGAGGGCTGTGCATACCTGACTGCAGTGTTTTCTGCCTCCCCCTCAAGCAGCGCATGGCAGGTTACCCTAGTGCCCACAAGCCCTCTGCCACAGCAGTTATTTTAAAATGATTGCTTTGCTGGGACCGGAGACTGTGGCACAAGAACAGATCCCCTGTGGGTGCCACATTCAATTAAAAGGATGCAGATGAGGCACTCAGCAGGGCCATCAGTGCCCTGTCGAACCTCATCCCTCAATAGAAAGCAACCTCAGGGACTGGTCCTGCTGTCAGGTGGACCAAGCACATTGCCCATTCCAGGGTGGCTTGATGCCCTGTCCCTATGCCAGTGTGGCATGTAGCAGCACGGTGAGGGGTGGCTGCGGCAAGGCTGGCAGCTGGCCGGAGCATGGCAGGGCAAGTGGCACCAGCCTGGTTACTGTTGGGGTAGCAGTGAGCTATAACCATGATGATAGGCTTGCAGATGTCATTTTCCATGCTACCAGTTACAGCATGCGACAGAAACTTAATGCCGTTGCAGAGCCGAGCATGGATGTAGGAACAGGTGCAACAGCCTAAGGACTCATTTAAAATTGTTTTTTCTGCAGAAATCTATGTGATGAGAATTGTGTGTGTTTGTACATGCAGGGAATGCACCTTCCAACATTTCTGCTTATTCTTCCTCATTTCTTGTGTTTTGTTTTGTTTTTTTGGGGTTTTTTCTTTTTTTTGTTTGGGTTTTTGAGGTTTTTTTTCGGGTTTTGTTTTGTTTTTCCTGGGTTTTTTTGTTTGGTTGTTTTTTTGGGTTTTTTTGGATGGTTGGTTGGTTTTTTTAGATTCTTTTTTTTTTTCTCCCATCAATTACATCCCATTTATTCAAAATTCATCTCTGAAAGTGGCCATGTGAGCCAAGATGCCTCCCGCTGATACACACAGTGGGCTAACACTGACGAGCTGAGCTTTCTCCTGTGCTTATTGTTTCAGATTGGTGTAGAAAACGTCTAAGTGACTGGTTAACGTTGTGTCAAGTTAGGGGGAATGATGATGACTCAGATGGGCTGAAAGTGACTGTTATTTAAAGGCAATTGACTTTCTTTGTTAGCAAACTGAAATTCAGAGCAGAAATGTGCACAGATGTAACTCTTCAAAATTTTTTGCTAAGGAGTGAAAGGAGAGGAGAAAGAACTGATATCAAACATTGATAAGAACAGGTTTCTTAGCTTTTTAAACTCCTCAGAGTTTAAAATTAGGTTAAGATATAAATTTTTGGCTATATCTCAAGTCATTGTCTTGACTGACATGATTGCCATGACATCCATTACTATTACATATGTGTATATATATATACATATATGCATACATACACATATTAATTAGATTAATTTCTGGAAAATCTTGTTTGGAAAGGTTTTTTTTTCCAAAACTAAAAGGAGCAAACAAACAAACAAACAAAAAAAAAAAAACCACAAAAAACCACCCAAAAATCAAACCTGTAAAGACGAAACCGCTGCTTTCTGATTTTTAATAGAAAGAAAAAAAGACATTTCCATGGATAAAGAGATGTGCTTTTGGTGATTTATGTTAATATCTGTGGTCACTGTTGGGAAGGTAAAATGAACTTACTATAATTTATTATTAGAGCTTGCAAGTGAGATTTAGACTGTATTTCAGGATTTCTAACCTGTGCCAGTAACTTGCCAGTATTAATCATATTAGTAGCACTGTGCATTGTATTATCTACCAAGCAAATGTTCATATTTTGTTGTCTTTACCTCATTTTGGAATAGTTTTCTGTAATTATCTTACTATGAAGTTATCAGAGATCCGCAAATAAAAAGATTTTGGAAGCTTTTGAAAAGGAGGCACGTTGTCAGTTACATAAAAAGACCCACGAAGAGACAAATCTTCAATATGCAGTGCTCAGCAGAATTTGTTAATTGTTAATCTTGAGCAATTTTTTATTAAATGAGTTTGCAAGTTCCAGAGTATGTATAATCACAATGAAAGGAGTTCCATTTTTTTAGAAGAAACTCTTGTTGGCAAATATGTAAGATAAAGAATGATGAATATCTGAAAGTATGGTTGGAAAAGTTGTTCTCCAAGAGAAAAATTCAGAAAACTTAACTGAATTATTTTTTGTAAAAAAAAGTAATTTTTCATGTTTTATAAGAGGAAACTATAAGCCAGTTATTAAAGATTTTGTAGGAAAAAAGAGGTATTTTTTTTTTTTTTAAAGGGACCAGGATTTCCTTTAGCCCTTTAGTGAAACTGGAATATGGAAAGCACCTTTGCCACAGTGATAAAAGCCAAGGAATTCCAGGCTAGGATAAAAATGAATGTATGTTTGGATCACTTTGTGTTCTTTAAATATTCTTTCTCTCTGTAGATATCTACCTTTTTGCACATGAGGGTTGAGTTTTTTGGTTTGTTTTTTTTTTTTTTTTTGCTCTCACCCTATAAAAATGAACTTTTCTGGAAGCCAGGATAATGAAGAATACGAGAATGAATTCTTCTTTGGGCAAAAAGGGCAAAACCAGTGATAGTCCTGTTTGCTTAACTTAATTAGAGAATAGGCTTTGAATAGGTCATTTGCACTGCAAGGATTTTCACTGTAAAATGTTTGAAAGCAGCTTAGCAGGAGATATCTCAATGGGTTTCCTAAGAAACAGGTTCCTCTGTTCTCAGGCTTTTATTTTGCTTCCTTTCCCTGCAAAGAGGATACGAGATTGCTGATGTGGATATAACTGATGACACTAAAATCAGAAACTGGCTCTGCTTTGCAGAGTGTTATTCTTAGTATTTTTCTTTTCTTAGTTCTTAGTATTATTCTTTCCAGGTGGGGCTTTGGTGGGGCAAGAGCACTAACATCTAACAAACCAAGAGTTGTTTACTTTGGATGTACTCTGTGTGCCTGTTTCAAATGGAAACCAGCACTAGCTCTGCCACTTTTATCTCTTCATGTGCAACCTATAGCAGAGAGCTGCTGGCATGTCATCCATGTTGTAGCCAGAATGGTAAAACCACCTCCTTCAGCCCATAGGTTAATGGGAGAAAGCAGACAGGAATGTTAGGCCCATTGGCTCCACAGTGGGGGCTTATCCACTGATCATCTTTCCTCCCAGGAAGGATTTTTAGCTTTTTTTTTCCTAGGAAATCAGAATTTACTTAGATTTTCTGACTATTTTCTTGCTGGGGAAAAGTGTACAGTGAAGTGTATAGTGAAGTAAAACTCTACTGTGATGCATTTGAAGTTTAGAATTGGAGAATGCTCATTTCAAGTAGGATGAGAAAGTTGGGGCTGTTCAGAATGGAGAAGGCTGTGTATAGACCTCATAGCAGCCTTCCAGTATCTGAAGGGAGCCCATAGGGATGCTGGGGAGGGACTCTTCATTAGGATCTGTAGTGATAGGACAAGGGGTAAGGGGTTCAAACTTTAACAAGGGAAGTTTAGATTAGATATGGGGAAGAAATTGTTTACTGTAAGTGTGGTGAGGCACTGGAATGGGTTGCCCAGGGAAGTTGTGAATGCTCTATCCCTGGCGGTGTTCAAGGCCAGGTTGAACAGAGCCTTGGGTGATATGGTTTAGTGTGAGGTGTCCCCACTCATGGTAGGGGGGTTGGAACTAGATGATCTTAAGGTCCTTTCCAACCCTAACTATTCTATGATTCTATGATTCTATGGTGTAGTACAGCTACGAGACTGAGAGCTCTATTTTTGTTGCCTTTATGATATTCTTTGAACAGCGAAATCCTTAATAGTGTTGCATTACTCACATTGTAGCCTTCCAAATTATTAAATTCAAAAGACATTTAACACTACATCATTTGATAGTGATGATGCAGAACATTCCTGATATAAAATTGACAGTGTAAGTCACTTGGAGGGCATATATTGGTATTACATTATGAAAAGCCTGAGTTTCACAATGTGGTGGTGTCACTGCTGTGGAAACCACTGGCTGCTGTGCCTACTTCTCTAAGGAGCAGAGAAACCTTGCCCTTGGTTAAACCATGCAAATGTGGAAAAAAGAAAAAAAGAGAAAAAGAGGGGAAAAAAATCCAAAGAGAACATTCCCAAAGCCCAACATATTTTTTCAGCAGCTCTGTTCTAGAAATGGGCACACTACATATTTTAACTGGTTGTTTATTTACTGGCTGCCTAGAATGGGTGCTTCACCAGTGTCTGCTGAAATGATTCAAAAGTATGAAACTAAATCCCTTGACTTGCAGACTGAAGGTCCTGAAGATCCCTGGCTTGCTTCTCTTCCTGTTGGCATAATTGTGTCATCTGGGAGAAAAGCACGGGTGGCCAAAATACATCTTAGGGGCAAAAAGCCTATGCTTGAATGTTAGTGAACCATTGCAATGTCCAGAAAAACCTGCACTGCCTTCACCAATATACTTATCATTTTGCAGCATCAGGCACTAAACGTGGGCATGTTCTCTGTAGTGAGAACTTGGTGGGCTTATAAGTGACAGACATGAGACCACAAAGTCCACTCTTTCTGCCCTCTGTAAAGAAATCCCTTGTATTGGCCTGCAGTCAAACCAAGAACAAATGGGAGACTTTCAGAAGTAGTGAAGTAATAAAAGATCCTAAATAATAGGAGTGAGCACAATACAAACAGCTTTTTTATCTCTCTATGAAATGTTGAAATGCCAGTTTCACTCTTTTAGTGCTCCTTGAAGTATTGAAGACAATTTCAGCATCAATTTTGTCTCCATTCTTTGCAAACTCAAGTGCCTCTCTTTTCTCCACCTCTCCACTCATAATTCATCCATCCAGATATACACGGTTCCCCTCACCCACCTTTCCCATTTACACATTCTTCTGTTCATTCACTGCTCTATTTTAACCCATCACACAACTAATAAGAAAAGCATAACAAATGGTATGTAGAGCAGAGGCATTTTGGATATTCCACACTATTTCAGAGGATATGCACTAGATGAATTTTTCATGTATTCTCAAAGTTTTCTTCTCAGCTGTCAGGATGAGGTATGTGAGTTTAGGTACTCCCTGCTGCCCTGATGCAAATGGTGTTGCTGGAGAAATGTAGGTGAGGAGCTCTGGTTAATAATCTGCATTCTTGTCTAAAACCAAAGACGAATTCAGCAGAGTGGTGGGTACTCTTTTTCTACTTTAGACTGACTTGAATACAACACAGTGAAATACACAGTCTGTATTGCAATGATACCATATTCCAGCCCTGAAATACCAAGGAGGTTATTCACACCAGTTTTACAGCTGGGAGGATTGAAGGATGTAAAGTTACAGTGGCATTTTCTCCCTTTGATGAGGTGAAGGTCAGATAATGGCTCTTCCACAAAGTAAGAATATGTGTCATGTGAAAATACTGTACAGTAGTCAGATTGGGTGCATTAAGGAATTAGAAATGGAGGATTTGGCCCCTTGCTATCTTGTCATAGGGAATGAGACATTCCAAGCACAAAGCTTAGTACTTTCAGTTGCTGTGTGATAAAGTCATTCTGTCTCTGTAGGCAGACACAGTGATATGTATCTCTGCAGCAATGTAGTTGTGCATACCTCTGAGCAAAACACAGTGGGAAGTGAAATGAGTATAAAGTACCGAAGGCAGATTACCATGAGCTCAGCAAATACAATATGTATCTAGTCAAGACATAAATATTCAAGAAGTAGCAGAAATTATCAATATGGATGGCCAGAGAAATTCAAGAGAAAATCAAGAACAGGGGAAATGCAGCCAAGACATCTATGATATTTTTTTTTTATTTTTTTTTAGTGTTTTGCCAAGAAAATCCCACTGAGAGCTAACATCTCATTTCCAAGAAATCCCTTAGGATAAATCAAGAGTGTTAACTCTGAAAGAGAAGGTATAGGAGGCAAAAGAAAAAAGGTAAGGAAATGATCAAGAAAGCTGAGATTGAAAATGAAAGGGAAATTACATGGGGCGTGAATATGAATAATAAATGGTTATACAAATGTAAAGTATAAGGCACAAGAGGCTGATGAGAGAGACTGAGAGCTCTGTGGGGAAATACTGAAAGGAAAAGAAATAGAAGATGTGGATATTTCTATGAGAAAGAATAACTTTTTAAAATCAATGTTCACCTGGCAGATTGGCAGGGAGGCTTGGAGGCGTGAATCAGAAACATAATTTTGAGTGGCTTGCTGAGTAGTTGGGAAGATATCTTCCAAACAGCTTTAAACTTTCAAGTAGTAGCAAGTAATGAAAACAGAGGAAGTTGTAAAACTTACTGAAAGGTTTTGGCTTTATCTTGCTCAGAAGTAGAAATAATAATGAAAAAAATTCCAGTTCTAGGAAACCTCTTTATATCACAAAGATCTAAAAGCCTGGGGGAGAGCAGGGTAAGGGTACTATAATTTAAATTCAAATTTACAGTTTAGGACAAGTTGTATTTCATTTTTAAAATACTTTTGGAGCTGGGCTGGAACAATACTGGATCTATGGAATATTGGCACTGGGGTTAAAGAGAGATTTGATCCAAGAGTTAGATCAAAACTGTTAGTACTTGCAACCTTTCAATCACAGTTCTTAAGGACCTTTCCAACCCTTACTATTATGTGATTCTATGTTTTCTTATTGAACCTACAGGATTCATAAGACCTCAATATATTTTGTTCAAATGTCAACTGGGTATTGAAGATATTAAAGGACTGTAGAAAACAGATGAAATTGTAGAATGTGGAGGCTTTTACAGTGTGATGCAAACCTATATACCCTTGCATCCAGGTGGCTGAAGCTAAAAACTCAAAACTAAATATCTAATCGGTTATTTCAGCACCAAAGCTGGCTAAATTTCAGATTTGTGTTCCGCAAGTGCATGACTGAGGAGTTAATTAGATTTGCTCCTGGTACAGCATTAAAGTAGATGAAGCTACATTATTCAAGTGCCTTACTATAGTTGCAGATGTCAAATTCTAGTCAGACTGTAAAAACTAAACTGGTCCAGATACTTACAAACATAAAATAGCTAGTGCTGGTGGGTTTGTCTGCAATTCGGTTTTCTAGTTTCTAATAGTTTTTAAGGTTGATTAGATTACAGCTAGCTCATTTTCTGAAGGATTTTAAAAGAAAAAAAACTTAGTCTTATTCTACAGGAAATATTTCTACACACAGAATTTTTTCAAATGAGAAACTGTTGTGGTCAAGTGTATATATATACAAGTAATTTTAAATATTCTAATGTAGGCAGAATAGTTTCAAAGTTGACTTTGTTTTCCATTATTTATTCACAGGTACAGAAATTTAAGTGAAAACTAATTTTTAAAAATGGCTCCTTTCTCCTGTAAAATTATTATTTTACAATATTCTGCCATTACACATTTCCTGTTTTCCCTCTTGTTCCATTCTCAGCTTTCCTATAAGATTTTGACTGTTTTGATTTTTGTGAAGCAATTTTACTTTGATGTAATAACAGGCTTCTGTAGAGTTATTCAATCAAAATTGACTTAGTTCTTACAGATTTCTCTTTAATCCCTAAAGCTTTGACCCTCACATGTAACAGACTGCTGATTTGGTGTAGAATTCGAATTCTTAAAAGCCTTCAATTCTTGGGAGAGATATTGGCCAAGCAGATAATAAAACTGCCAACATTATGATCATAATGGTGACCCACTGAGGATAATAGATCAATTATCTGGTAATTCAAGATAAATAACATTTATTCAAGCGTGTGTGTCCATGTGTATAAGTAGGGAAAAAAGAAAGATATTCTGGTCTTGATCAGTTATCAATTGAATGTGACTTCACTGTGATGTAATGGTTATAGCTAGCAAAGAATTAAAAGATAAATGAGAAAATGGCATATATTTACATATAACCTTTGAATTAGGCAAGATTTAAGACACTATCTAAAATAAAGTTAGGGCAAAGCTGGACAGATACAGACTGGTCAGGAAGTCAGAGTTTCACATATCCAAATAACTTCTTCGAGAAGGACAGATGGTCAATAAGACTTGACAGGGGTAAAGAAAAAGATAGAATGTATTATGACTTCAGGAGGCTTTGTGACACAGTACCACCCAAAAGGCAAGTACGTTTCATTAGCCAGTATGGGATTGATGGTGAAATTAGTCACTAGATACAAAAGGGCTCAGGAGCTTGGATCACAGTGAGTGGCAAACTGCTATTCACTGGTTAATCAGAAGTGATGAATGAACAACTGCAGAATTGGTGTCCAGACTGGGTCAGCTTTCAGTACAAGAGAGAGAATATAAGCAGAGCAGACAATGAATCATTAACACTTGTAGTGAACAATAATCTTGGTGTAGACAGTTCTCATCAGTGAGTTAAAGGGCCCTGGCTAAATTAAAGCATAATTAAAAAGTACCTTCTTTTGATAACATATTAAATTATAAACTAATGGAAATTGTGTGGGCTGTTTTTGGTTTTTTTTTTTTTAAAGAAAGGAATAAAATGCATTTCTTTAAATGAAGTCAGGCTAGAAGTCACACTGGGTCTGAAAGTTGTGTTAAAAGAAGACAACATATTAGGTGGAATATTAGAGGTGTTCAGTCCCAATATGCATAACTCTTAATAATTGCATACAGAAATAGTAAGAGCAGATTTAAAAGTTACATAGCGTTTGGATTCCTGTGTTCCAGGAAATACTGAAGAATATGAAGTATGAAACTGGGTCATTGCTTTTTTTTCCTCAGATTATTTTAGGGTATATGAAGGTACAGCAGTTATGCTTGTTGGACACTGACATGCAGCTCTTGGTGTGAAGTGGCTGCGTCTGCATGGTTTAGTGCAGAATCCCTCATCTGAGAAGAAGAGAGGATATGGAAAAATATGGTGCAGGTTAGTATTCCTTTGAAAGTGTATGTGGATTGTCAGTCAAAATTCACTGGAAAATCTGTGTGAGGCTTGCCTCTCTCCTCTGAACATTGAATGCTTATGTTCAACTGCTGGCTTTCTTTACCAGAGCAGTGGTTTTGTGCAGAAGTTGTATCCTGGACGGACAATAGGCCCAAGACTTCAGTTTCTTTGCCCTGTTCTAATGTTGAGATTATGCTACCAGTAATATGTGCAAGTTAGGAATGAGATTTTCCTAAACATTTACAACTGATTTGTGTGTGCTCCTTATCAGAAAGCAGTGGTAAAATTCCCTTTGACTTCAATGGGAGTCTGTACTGAGTACTTCTAAAAAACCAACACCAATACCTTTCCTCTTGCCTTTGGCCATATCATCAAGTCACAGAGCAGTTTGGCTTGGAAGGGACCTTCAAAGGTCTTTTAGTTCAACCCTCTTTCAACATGCAGGGACAATTTCAACCAGATCAGGTTGCCCAGAACCACATCGATTCTGTCCTTGGATGTCTCCAAGGATGGCACTTCTACTGCCTCTCTGGGCAACCTATTGCACTGTTTCACCACCCTCAGTGTAAAAAATTTTTTCCTCACATCCAGCCTGAATCTCTTCTCTTTTAGCTTAAAACCACTGCCCCTTAACCTACTGCAAAGGTCCTGCTGAATACAGATATACAAAATCTGTTGATTGATTTCAGTGAGTAAATTAATTAATTAAGGGCAAAATTATTAGGTGACAAAACCTATAGAAATGAGGCAGGCCTGTAGGGAGAGGAATAAAAAAAAAGAAACTTCAGTCTGATGTTCCTCTGTGAATCTTTTATTAGAACACCAATACTTGCAGGTCCCAAGGAGATTAATAACTATAGAGAAAAAGATGTATACAAGTGTCATGGTTTAACTCACTAGGCAGCTAAACACTACACAGCTGTTTTCTCACTCTTCCCTATGGTGGGATGGGGAGAGAATCAGGAAAAAAAACAAGTAAAATTCATGGGTTGAGATAAAAGTTTACTAGGGCAGAAAAGGGAAAATAATAATGATAACAATGATAAAAGAATTACAAAAGAGAAAACAAGTGATGCACAAGGCAATTTTTCACCATCTGCAACTGATGCCCGGATAAGCAGTGGCCCTTGGCTAGCTTTCCCCCTAGTTTATATACTCAGCATGATGTCATATGGTGTGGAATATCCTTTTGGCCACCTTAGGTCAGCTGTTGTGATTGTGTCCTCCCAGCTTCTTGCGCCACCCAGCCTACTCACGGGTGGGGCAGTATGAGGTGCTGAAGAGTCCTTAACCACTGCTTAGCAGCAACTAAAACATCGGTGAGTTATCAACAGTCTTGTCATCCTAAATCCAAAACACAACACTGTGCCAGCTACTGTGAAGAAAATTAACTCTATCCCAGCTGAAACCAGAACCACAGGGTAGTATTTCTGCACTTTGTCTTGCTGTGAAAGCTGCATCCCCAGATGAGACACTTCAGCCTATATAGAATTTTCCTTTAATTTTTGCGCAGTAAAAACATATTTCAGTGAATCATGCTTAGCTTGGCTGGAGGGTGGGCACATTAGTATTGATCTTCAGATAGCCAGGGAAGCCTGTTTTGAGTCTTTGCAAAGTACTTAAGGTGATTATCTGTTCTTCTGTGGAGCAAGTTGCCCTACGGTGTGACCTCTCAGTTTGAGAAGCTTGCTATTGTATCTTAATTGACTTGTGCTCTGGAATCATGACAAAATAAAATAAAGCATTCTTCTCAGGAAAAGTGTCATGTATTGCATGGCTTGGATGCAGAATTTCCAGATATAACAAAGTCCAGCAATAGCCTGTTACTAGCAAGAGTCTTACAGTATCTGAAAATAAAGCTTGAAGCACCTTAATTGAATCCAACAGAGACTAGTAGGCTTCTGTTCCTCAGTCCAGTGAAGAAATCTTTTTTTCTTAACTGATATTTTTCCTTTCTGTAATCAAGTAATGATTAGGCTAGTTGCTCTCTCTTTCTCTCTCATTTCCCCCCTTATTTCTGAGTGCTCCTATTTTCCCATTCTGATCATTGCTGGTAGTTGGTATAGCAGTGACTGCTGCCGCATATCAGGCTTGAATAGCTGCAGGCACTAGACTGCTGGTTTCCTACTGTGCTGGCTATTTCTCCCATCTGTGCCTCCCTGCCTTGTGCTCACAACAAGTTCTCTAGCAAGACCAAAAAGATGTCCCAAACTCTGAATAATCCACTTGACCTTCATTTTGGGAAGCAAGTTTTTTGTGCTTTAAACACTCAAGAGAACACAAATTAATACCTGGGACAAAATTATAGGCATGATTCATCTGTTGAATTGGACTCCAGAGACAGGCGCTTTTTATTCAAAATCTGAATCATATTTGGAGTGCCTGGAAATATTACCTGAGAGTTTGATTTATAGGAGGCAAGCACCACATGGTATTAGAACTGTTGTATCATTGCTAATTTATGCAAGCCCCCAAACACATTGATTACTATGCAGAAACTGGTCTGACTGCAAGACTAGAATCATTGACTTTTTGTTCTCTAAAACAGGATTCCACCAGTTGGACTACAAAATTTTGTGTGTTTTTTGTATGGTTATTTTATCACAAATAATACTTAGTCCATAGAAATAAATTTATAGAAAATACTGTTTTTTTCCTATAGTAATATTGGGGTTGAAAAACATCTACATTGTTTATTTCAGAATCAGATTTTCACCCCCACTTGCAGTACCATATGTCAAAAATTGCTTCTGCCTTCTGTGGTGCTGATGTGGTCATAAATGACTGAATAAATACAGAATGAAAAAAGTTTTTCAGTACTCAGAACTGTTTCGCTTTAGGTACAGTGCATTAAGTGATTAAAAATAAACACAACTTCACAAATATTGACATTAAAAAATCCTGAATAGATTTTTTCCCCTTGCATACTAGTGATTTTGAATTACAGAAGAGGCAAATTACCTCAAATACATGCTTCTGCTTCTGGTTAGACTGATACAGCGTGAGGTCTGGAAAACATCAGATGCTCTATCAAGAACACAATTTTTTAATTTAGAGGAAATACAAAGGCATTTTAACTAATTATGGGGGAAAATCCTGCCCAAATGCAGCCATACGGTCACAAGACTGTTTGAAAAAGCAAGAAAATTAAGATAACTGACTGAATTCTTCACTTGCCCACATGGACAAGGATAAGTTGGCTGCCCAGACTCTCTGTGGATTTTGAAGCTCATAAGTTGGCTGCCCAGACTCTCTGTGGATTTTCTGTCATTAGACTCTGAAACAAATTCCATCTTAACAAAAAAAAGAAATGTGGACAGGCTTTCCTGTGCCTGGTGAAACCTACACTAAGGTTGGATTTTAAATCTGTTTTGTAGCTAGATTAGATTTAGGATTCTCAAATATTCAATAAAATACCCTGGAATGTGCATCTCTGTAAAAGAATTTTACAGCACCAGTTTGCCATCAAAATCCAGTAATATCCAAGCATGCCTTCAGATTTCCAGGTTAGTCTTGGGAAAGCAGTGATGTCACAATATTCAGCAATCTGTTTCTTCCATTGTTTTATGCCTATTCACTTTGTAGACTTAGAATTTTCCTGATTTCATCCTGAGTAAAAAATAATAATAATAAAAAGAAAAATCACAAAGAAACAACAAACAAAACCTTGCCAGCTTCAGCATTTAAACTGAAATAATTTAGGTGTGGTGACGATATTTTAGAGAAGTCAAGTTTTCCGTTGGAGACTGCAGTCAAAGCTCAGACTTTTGGTGGAACTATGCCAACTGATTTAACTTTAGTTGGGAGTGGCATTTTTTAGATCCAAGACTAATTTTCTCCAGTAAAATATGGGTTTCCCCCGTACCCAGATTCTTGAGCTTGTTACCTGGATTTTGAGGGTAAAATATAAAACTAGGCATGATCCTGTCACTTGTCCCACTGATCGTAGTCCACCTGTCAGACATAAGGAATTTCGCTGATAGTTCTTGGGCTGAAAGGGAACAAAATTAAATATGATTTTCCCATAGGCAAGGCAAATGTCTCATCTGTGGAGCTGATAGTTGCAGAGGGAGGTGTGGGGTTTTGTTTCTTTGTTTTCATTTGTTTTGTGGAAAAAAATATTTATTTATTTATTTAGAGCCTTCTGGAAGTTTCTGGTGGCTGGCACGTAGTCTTGGAGAAGACTAGAACTTGGATGAGGCATGAAAGTACAAGTAATAATGCACATGTTACTTTCTATTTTTAGTAATTTTCTAGAGTTAAGAAGGCTGATAAATTAATTAACACATCTGATTTTTGCTGACTACACTATCTGTCATCAGGGATATTGCAGGAGTTACAGCTCAAAATTGCTAATTAGCTTCTATTTACTTTTGTAATATACATTTTGCTAGAAATAGATTTTTTTTTCCTTTCATTTTTTCTCCCTCCCAAAATATTCAGTCTTGGTTTTTAACCAGTGTTTATGATAGAAAGATTTAGTTTGTGGTATAAAGTAATTGTATTCCCTGAGTTTTCTAAAACCTGCTTTTATCCGTGCTAAGGTCTTTGCTTAGGTAGAAGTGTATTTGGGTTTTATAGAAAATAAGTAATGCCTACAGTCTCTCTGCAACAGTTTTTGGTGTTTGGAGGCAGCTCCAAATTTGAACTACAAAAAAGATTCTTGAGAAAGTAATTATTAACTTTTTCAGTCTTCATATTTGATCAATATTTAAATCTGGATGGCTGAAGGTTATAACTGATTAAGGTTCCTCTTTATGGGTTTTTTTTCCCCATATTCACCAAAACACCAGGTACTTGAAATCTCAGGAGGAAGTTTGTTCTCAGTTACATCAATCTCCTGGGACCAAGGGATTAAGGAAGTTTCAGGTGTTTGGGTAACAAGAAAAATGAGAGCTGCACTTTAGGCTAATAGAAATGCCGTAGTGTTAAACATCCCGTCTAATGTTTAAGATTATTTAGAGATAAGGATGTATGGGATACATTAGCTTTTTCAAGTTACCTCCTGAGATATCCGACCTTGTGTAGTGTGCTTTTGATTTGAGTGTTCTCAGTGCCAAAGCCACGTGGGCTGGACTGTAGGTCTTTGCCTACAGCACTGCACCTTATCTGCCCATTTGCTGAGAGATATCTGTGTTGTGTTTGGACCAGCTTGATTCTCCAGGGTGAAAGGTGCCTCCAGAAGAGGAGTGCAAATAGTAAATGTGATTAATAGTGTCAAGAATTCAAGTGAGCCTAGAGAAACTGCATACTGTGCTATGCAGAAAACCCATCAGTACCAAGACATTCTGAAGCCTTTTCAATTGGACAGTGGTTAAGTCTTGTATTTTCTGTTACTGATTGGAGAACAAAAGCAGTGCAGCTACCACTTGGGGTCTTCTCAGTAGTAATGGTGTCACAAGAGTCAGGACTGGGGCTTGGGGAGGTCAGACTGCTGCCAAAGATCAAAGCTTGCTAATGAAAGCTCATTAATATAGCAGATATCTATCTTAGGTTCTTTTTCTGTGCAACTGAAATGTTGCTTCAGTGTCTGTGCCCTAGGAGCCTCCTGCAAATAGTTCCGGCCTAACACTTTTATGGGGCAATCCCTCAGTTTACTATCCTTGGCCTGATTATAGAAAGGAAGAAATCACATTTGCATTTAAAGAGTGTCATAATCTCTTTTTTTTTCACCTCTTGTATTCTTTTCATAAGCATCCTTCCATTCTTCAGTAAGAATACCCATCTTGTTTTTTTTGAATTGCTGTTCATATCCCAGCCTATGTTCTCATTTTTCCTATTCTGAAGCAGTCACTGCTACTGTACATCTGTTGCAAAACAAAAGATGACAAAGTGGTTTATATATCACTTTGATTTATAGATAAAGACTTAAATGATAACATAGTAAGGCAGACAAAACCTGCAAAAAACCCTGGCAGATGAGACGCATTAAATGAAAGAGTGGCTATAAACAGCTCAGATGACATGTGTGTGTACCAGCGTTGTCATCAGCGTGCATGAATTTCAGTGAAGAGGCTGCTATAATAAGATGTGTGCAAGCTGATGACTTGAAGAATTTTCTACCTTTTTTTTTTCCCTCCGACTGAGGAGACATTTGCCAGGAGCCTATGAAGTAAAATCTCTGCAGCAAATCACAAGAATTTGTTTCTTTTCATGTCTGTATGATGCAAACAGGAACATGACAAGATGCCACCCCTTACCCCATCCTCAAGCAGACAGTCTTTGTTTGGCAGTCAGTGTTATGGGTGCGAGACTAAAGTTTGGTGGGAGACCCTATGTGCTTGTTCTCTGCTTCCATTTCTCTTTGATGCTGTGAGGCTGCTCATCCAGGCAGGCACCTCCACCTCCCCCCATCACACTTGAAGACATGATGTTTTTCTTATGAAGCGGTGGCAGAGGCTCATGCTGATCAGCGTCCCAATACTCCTCTGTGAAATGCTGCCTCTGGACATTAGATGAGCAGCTAGTCTTAACTGTCAGGATTAAAAAGGAGGCTGGTGCAAGCTGGCCTAATGTAATTCAGGTATTGGAAGGCTGCTGTATGCCACCAAAGCCTTCTCTTCTCCAGTCTGGACAAGTCTGCTTTCCTCAGCCTTTCCTCACAGGACAAGTGCTTAGCCCCTGGAACCATCTTCCTGGTCTTCAGCTGAACACGTTCCAGTTTTGTATAGGTTCATTATTTTCTGGAAACCTGGTGAAGATCTCCACGACATGGAGTGTTCTCCAGTGCGCAGTTAGGTGGGTTGAATGCACAAACCTGAGCTCAGTGGGTTACCATATGAGTAAAGCCATGCCAGTTCTTCAGTTGCTTAATTTTTTGCACATTCTTTGCTTGCACAGCATTGTATCAAACCCCGCACTGCTGTGTATTTTGGGAAAAAGCAAGTGGTCCATTTTCAGCAAAAACTTTGCAAGTAAGTACTAAGTACTGATTTTCATACACCTCTGCTATAAATAAGTACTACCTTCTCTTTGCAGATGAAGAAACTAGAGGAACGTAAATAATAGACAAGAAGTAGCTACAAAGCCAGTGTGGATCAGAGCCGGAGTAAGAGTGTGGTTGTTCAGTAACTCTAATCCTGTGATCATACTTGTAGACTTCTCTCTCTTAAAAGTTCGTTACACATTCACAGCAATCTAACTTGCAGAAGCCTAACTACACAGTAGACTTTTGTGTCTAAAGAAAACGGTGGTGTGCCTTATGCCCATAACTCGTATACTTTGAACTTTTTTGAGCACAGCCCCTCTTCTCACGGTGGCAGGCATGCTTAAAGCGTGAAGGGTTTCAAAAACCAGTTTTTCTTTTTACTGCATCATCCATGGTGTACTGTGGGAGATATTCTCTGGTTGTGCCTGTCAAGGAGCATACTTGCATGTCGAGGAGCACGAACTGTCTAACCACTGGGATACCTGCTGTCTCCTGCTGGAGCATAGCTTAAGCACACATTTAGGATGGGAATGACTACCTAAAAGCCTTGGTTGTCCAATCTCAGCATAGGGTTTTGAACCTATTTCTTCCAACTACAAGAAAACCCTAGCTCCTAAAAAGACAGGGAATTTTCAGGAAGACATTTCTTAATTTTTTTCTGGAGAAGCTCTTTCACTGTGTATGATACCTAACATAGATCTCCAACATCTGAAAAAAATGGAGGGCAAAAGTAGCCTAGAGAATCATAGGTAATTCAGTCACTGATGAGTGCTTCATTCAGTCAAGCTGACTGTGATGGGTGGCAGAGGTCCAGCAAGAATATTTGGCTTCATCTGACAGGCAGAGACCTCAGATCTGGGCTTGCTATATGTAAAATCTGTCTGCTCTATCTTGCCTGTGATGGTGATCTAGCTTCTGGAAGGCAGTGCAAATGTATGAACCTGCCTCTGTCATACACTGAGTTAGGTCCAGAATTCTTGGTGACTTGGATCAATGCTTGTATTAGTTAGTAAGTCTGCAGATCTGGACTAGCTGTAGTGAAACTGGGCCTTCTCTCTCTGCATTTATGATGTGCTTAATAACCTGGAAGGGGAGTGCTTGGGTAAAGTTAAGTTGCCTTTGCATTAATTAGGCCAGAAGGAAGGGAGTGGAATGACCCTATGGTGCTGTTTAGAGTTCTCATCTGGAAGAAAATGGGGTATCTCCCTTTCAGTGAATGTGAAAGTATATCCTACAGGATGGGTCACAAGAGCCACTAACAGTTCTTGGCTGCAGGAAATAACTTTTGATGGAAAGGGCTGACCTCTGTAAGCTGACACATAACTGGGAATTTCTGGTGAAAGTAAATCCAAAACCTGTGTGAGGCATCATTCCTCTTCTCAGCATTTTTTTATTGTTAGTTCAAAGCAATTCACCATCTTTCCTGCTACCTGAATCCCACTCTTGTATGTTTCTCCCTTTTCCATTCCCTCTCCAATGTGTTGTAATAAGTAGCCTCAGGATGTAACATCCAAAGCCATCAAAACCTTTGCCATCCTGCTGAACCTAAGTTTCCTATGTGGTTCATATAGCTTCAATGAAGCCATGTTTGGTTACAATGCTTGTGAGACCTCATCAGACTCAGGCATTTCTTCTGTAAGGTCCCAAGCAGAATATCTAGAACTAAAAAAGTGCAGGAGATGCTCTGTTTATGCAGTCTATCAAACCAAGGGGAAATAGCTTATAATCTCATAAAAATGTCTTTATTTACCATGGCAAAACACCTGTATGGTGAGAAAGCTTCCCTTTCATCTGCATTTTTTCAACAGTTGCATAGTTGCTTGTATAGTTGTATATAAAATACATATATACATTGTATAGTTTATGTATGTATGTATGTATATATGTATTTTGGCATGAGTGTGACTGTGGGAGGTATTTGTCCCAAAACAGATTCAAGTCCTATTGTGCTGCGCTATATGTTACTGCATAGTATAAGCAAGAACCTGATCTAAACCACTTAGTTTAAGAGACAAGGCAGACACGTGGCACGTGAAAGGAAATAGGAACAGAAATAACTTATTTATTGAGAAATACTCATTTTAGTTGGGCTATCCTGGAGAAGAGAATGCTGCGTGGAGACCTCATAGCAGCCTTCCAATATCTGAAGGGGGCTTATGGGATGCTGGGGAGGGACTCTTCATTAGGGTCTGTAGTGAGAGAGCAAGGGGTAACGGGTTCAAACTTAAACAGGGGATGTTTAGATTGGATAGGAGGAAGAAGTTCTTTACTGTAAGGGTGGTGAGGCGCTGGAATGGGTTGCCCAGGGAAGCTGTGAATGCTCTATCACTGGAGCATTCAAGGTCGGGTTGGACATAGCCTTGGATGACATGGTTTAGTATGAAGTGTCCCTGCCTATGGCAGGGGGGTTGGAAGTAGATGATCTTAAGGTCCTTTCCAACCCTAACTCTTCTATGATTCTATAATCCTATCTGCCCTGTCCTCGTACAGGCACACTATAGTAAGATGGAGGGAATTTGAAATGAATTCCCTCATTAAGATTTTTGGGACCCACACACCAGCAAAAGCTGAGATACTGTCTTCATCTCTGAAATAATTATGCAATGCTAGAAATAGAAACAGTGGTACTGATAGCAACTTTTGCACTGGAGTTTGAGGGGGACTATTTGAAGTTACTAGCATATTTGACATTGAAAGGGAAGAGTAAACATGAAAATTCTTTCTTTTTATGTCCTGCAAGTTTCAGCAAAGAGAGGGAATTTAATTGCATCTTCCGTACCTTATTCTTTGGTATATTTTTCATAATGACATTTCATTGTCCTTGTGTTTCTCAGAATTACCACCAAAAGAAACTTCTATTATTTGAAAATATCTCTTTATAATCTGCTATTTCACACAGAATGCTATTTATAGTACTTAGAAAATATGACAGTAGAATATATTAAGAAAAGAGACAGGAAAATAAAAGTGATACATTTCAGCATTTCTAGGGAGATAAGATACTATTCTTTTTTCTTTTCTTTCACTCTGTGAAGCACACTAATCATCTTAACCAGAGGATCTCCTGCACTTTGTCTGTTCTGGATATTCTGCTTGGGACCTTAGAGAAGAAATGCCTGAGTTTGATGAGAGTTTGCAAGTGTTGTAACCAATGCTTGCAACCAAACCATCTTAATGAGCCTTCTAGTTTTCCTATGGAATCTTTTGAATTGCTGTTTTGGGTTTTGATTGATTGCTTTTTTAAGTTACTTGTCACTGCTTCTGCAAAGCACTTTCAGGAATTGTTTCTCGAATATGAGTGCTTAGGATGCTCTCTCACAAATTAACACTAATTACGCAAACATGTGCAACCCCCAAGAGCAACCACCAGCAAAAACAGATTTTGGCAGATCACAACACTTCTGTCCAGTGTCACAAAATGTAAAATAACTGATGTGATGATTCTTTAATCTTCGTCTTCCCTTTGTAGCCTTCCACAGGGAACAGAAGATAAGCAGGTTGCAAAAGACCTCAGGAGATCTCCAGTCTAACCTCCTGCTCAAAGTGCAGGGTCAGCTGCGGGTTCAGGTCAGGTTGCTCAGAGATCTATCTTCTTAAGTTTCAAAAACCTGCAAGGCTGGGTATGGAGCAGCCTGCCTGGGCAATCTGTGAAACTGCTTGAATGTCCTCACAAAGCAAATGTTTTACTTTCTAACCAGCCCAAAGCCCCTTTATGTTCAGTTTCTGTTGCCCAAAGTGACACACATTTATATGACAAGAATCATAGTTTTGGTGGCAGAGGGGCTGAGGATTAATTAACTTACTCTGTGCTTTATTTTCCTCCCTTTGCTTGTCTTTGCAACAATTTCTTCATTTTTTAAATGGGGGCAAAGAACCCACCTGTCTTAATAAAAAAATAATAATAATACTAATAAAAAAATAGAGATAAGCAGCAGGAAAATCACTAGCTTTAACCTGAGGTTGATTTTATGCTTATAGCTGCCCTGAATGAATTGTGATTACTCAGTGAGATAATTCTTCAGCCCTTGGGAAAGGAAGGATAAGAGAAGGACAGGAAAGTAGGAAATGTATATTACTTTCTTGCTTTATTTGCAGAATGAAGTCAGTGGAGTACTAATTAATGTTGAGGGTTATTGCATATCAGAGACACCTTCACTGTACTTTGCATATGCTTTCAGTAATTAAAACCTATTACTTAAATGCTTCTTCTTTTGCAGGAAGATCATGATGAACCTTAGCAGCCGTCAGACGAAATAGTATAAAGCAATGGCAATCTCATCTTGAGCGAACCTCTGTAGAGTTCCATGTGTTGCTGTGTTGCTTCCTATGCAAGTCATTGGAGTTGTATTTCTCAAGGACGAGGAATTTTAAGAGCACAATAATTTGCCACCAGCCCTGTGTACTAGGGCCGTACAGCATCGGAAGGGTTAGAATGAAACAGTCAATTCAGGAAATGAAGGAAAAAAAATAATCTGTTTCTCTTAGTTGGTTTTGGAGAAAAATATGAGAAGTATAATATGGTGCTTCAGGTCTTGAATCTCATTGTCAAAAGGTGTTTTTATAGCTCAGTGCTGCTTCTCTTTCTCTAATGGCTTGAAAGTGACCTAATGTAGGGAAAAAGGTGGGACTAATATCAGCACAAAGTAAATATGATAGTCTTCTCTCATTCCTTATTACTTTTTAACAAATTAATTACCATTAACAAATTTGTTCTATTTCAGCTTAGCAGACATTCAAAAGGTATGACATAGTCCATGTGTGGGTTAATTAGCTGAAACAAACATGAATATTCATTGTTTCCTCTTTTATATAACGAAATAGACATGGAAGTAGTTACTATAGCAAGGTTTATGTTTAAGAAAAATGAATTCAATAAAGGTGTAGCATTAACCAAAAATATACGGAAATATATTTGCGGTAGGTCTATTTTACCTTAACAGCTGGATAACAAGAGTGGATAGATGAAGTATCTCTGCTGGTTGTCAAGTTTGCCTGTGGAAATAGATCAGTGTTTTTTGAAGAACAAGAAGTGAATTGTACTGGAAGGTAATGACATTGTTTCTTTCCCTGTGATACTTATGAAAAAGCAAACATTTCTTTTGAAATGACACATGGCAAAATTATATTTTCATCAGAAAACAGACCTGAGTTCAAGTTGCATTTATGGTAGTGGAAAGCCAATTAATGTGTGATAGAATCAAAGAAGTCTAAAAAATGTTGAAATGTTTCCTCTTGGTTTTCTAACAAGCAATCTGAAAAAGAAGAGCAGGCCTTTACTGAAAACATTTGGTTTATCAATCTCATGCAAAGTGTTTCAGAAGGAAATTATTGAGCAGTTCAAATAAGAAGTTTGGATAACCATGTGTGAAGCAGTTGTGAGAAACTGGAAGCCCTAAGGGCATGCTGTTTCTGAAATTTAGACTCAAACTTCTTGTAGCTGATGCTATACTTGTGATTTCTACTGGAATTTGGTTAGGAAGTGTTCTTAATACAATAACATATGCTGCTTTTCCTTACAATTTGTATCCAGTTTTGCAGATCTAAGGAGTAGTAATTTGTTTGCAAGAAACTAATATTTGTTGAGACATTGGTGGGAGTATGTGAGGAAGGGAAGAACATTTTCAGCTGAAAGAAGAGAACCCAAATATTTTGGAGTGCTCTGTCCAATAAAGAGTACTTTTGCTTCCACTTGCTCTTAACAACTTGCCTTAAGAACCTGATATGACTGTAAGGCAGAGGACAGGGCCAAGTTTCCCTGGGAGTAATGAGGGGTGTAACCTAAAGTATACCCTCTGAGCTGGTGAAGGTGATATGAATTTCTACTAGAAGAGGAAGGAACTTGTTCCGAACTGATCTGTTCTGGCATGTATAACCATTGTTTTAAACATAAATTATTTGTCCCATTGAAGGTCTTTAATCAAAAGAGTAGGGTGTTTCAGTAGGTCTGAACCCTGAATAACTTGCACTGTAAGATGCACATGTTATCTGCACGCTTTGATTCTTACAAGACTTTCAAACCTTGTTTCCTTCTGTATATTTTTCGTGGTTAATATGGTTTTGCTGAGAAAGAAAAACAATTTATTTATTATTTCAATGTTTTCCATGGAGGATTTATGCAGTATTGTACGCAGCACAAAATACAGTCTATGGAAAAAGAATCAAATTACAGTAGCTCTTGTTTCCTAGGCACTATTACATCTCCCAAATAACTGAATAACATGGCAGAGCAGAGTCTTGCTAATCTGTACTCAGGGGAGAACCTGCAGATTTTATTAGTGAGATCTAAGACTGCCCACCTGCAGGTAGTGTTGTGGTGTGCGGGAGCAGGGAATTTTTCAACTCAGAATCATTTTCTCAAGAAAAACGACCTTTTTTTCAACAGTACTGGATAGGAATCTTTCTCTATCTGCCCCTGGCCTGCTCACCTGGAAGCCTGTTAATGCTTTCATAATAATTACAAAACTTCCAGGGCCTCCTGTCTGCTATTCCAGTACAGGCAGAAGATTTGCCATGTTGACCCCTCAACATCATTGGTTATCATCGACTCCTCCAAAGAAAAAACACCTTTCTTCCCCAGGTCATACCAGTGTCTGGATGAGGATGAGGAAGGGTTGTGAAACACTGTTTCCCCTTGAGCTGTGTGACCAAATGCCTATGCCTAGGGTAGGTTTGCAGAAGCTCAGTTTGTCCGCACTGGGGTTTCTGCCGCTGTGGGTGGCACCCTTTGTTATTCTGTATCAGGATGTGGCAGCCACTTGAGTTATGTGACATCACTGAGGCAAAAGCAGTAATCTAACCTGATGGTAGTGCCTGCTGCTGTCAAAACTTGTATTTGTGTCTCAAGAACTAAGCACTGTTGGGCTTAGTCACTGTTAATTATAATTTCAGTGAGAGTTCTTCACCCGCAATAGTAGTACTATCCATATAACTGGGATTTGAAATACTGAAAATTATAATCAAGCTTGATTTTAATGCACTTTCCAAACAAGTCAGCCTTTAGAAAGCTGATAGGTGGAATAAAAAAAATCATAGAATCATAAAATGATTGGAAGGGGCCTGAAAGGTCATCTAGCTCCAGCCCCTCTGTCCCACTCAGGGACATCTTCCATTAGACCAGGCTGCTCAAACCTCCATGACCAGTAGGTAGACTAGCTGCATACTGCTAATATTGGGTTTTGTTAATGATTATGAAGTGCATGCAAGAGAGAGAAAATTTTCAGTTATAAAAGGATGCTGTTATTCTTACTATGTAGTTATATACTGATATACTTGCAGATACGATGTGTTTTGCAAAATTGCTATAGTTTGCAAGAAACAAAGCAGAATAAATAATGTGCTTGGATATGGCAGTATTGAGAAGTAACAAATTATTTACAAAAGCTTATAAAAAGCACCTAGGAAAGGATTTAATTTTTACTAGCAGTAGCATTTGAAGAGCTTTCTCCATTGAATAAAATTTGCAGTTTAATTAAAATGAGATTAGGTAGCTGGTCTGCTGTGGCCTCTGTCTGGTTTTGCGAGGTGTTTCCCTATGCTCTGTGTGGGTCTCTTTTCTTACACTTGTGCTGTAAACTGTTTGGGACAAGTACTGTGAATTCTGTGTGTCTGTAATATAGCTTGCAATGGGTGCTGGTCCAGTGCTGTCATATTTTTTTGGTTATTATCCATAATTTGAGTAGTGTTATCACTGTTGTATTATGGCAATTGTAAACCAACAGGCTTTGTGTAACACTTCCCTCCTACCTATAGTAAAAAATAGACTAAAATGTCCTTTAATTAAACTCAGTAGATGTTTTCAGATTAAGCTGCTAGTCAGTTATAGTCCTAAATTATACTGCATATATTTACAGAAGAATATACAATAGTACATCCCAAATCACATACATCACAAACCAGCAAACTTCAGATGATTAATGGGAACTGTACCAAATATCATTGCAGCAATAAGCACATGAAAAAAATGGTGAACTGTAGGGAAAGAGCGGGCAGTGATCTTATGATTTACCCCAGAGGAGACCAACAGGGTCCTTCAGGCTTTAGGATAAATATTCATTAGGATAAAACAGCAGAAATAAGTTCCAAGTTTTATTACTCTTCCAATATCTCTATTTTTGTTTCTTTGTTAATAAAGACAGGGATTAGCCATATCTTTTATTAGCAGAATGTTTTGAAAGACATATACATGAAATAGCACAAAAGCTATGGGGAGACTGAAAGACACACTCTGTTCTGATGGGGAGGGAGGGGTTGAGCAAGATTTGATTGTTTCTTGCCAGCTACTTAAATTTTTCTTCCTTTCTCAGGTACAAATATATCTGTGTAACCAGCCACACAATTCTGATTTCTTAATGTATACAAAAAGCAGAATTATTCCTGGTCCTAATGCTTTTGGAGAGAAAGATGTTAACACAACTCAGGCATGCACTGATCTTGCAGCTGCAAAATAAGGAAGAAAATGTGTTCTGTTCCAGCGTTTTGTGAGCATGGGTAAAAGCTGAGTTGAAACTTTATTTAAATTGAACTGTTATATTTTATTGCTCTAGAAATTTCTACTCTTTAATCCAGCCTTAGATGCCATTTTTTGAAATAAAGGCCTTTTGCAGTCAAATCTGTGGTTCATGTACATCAATCTGGCTTAATCATTTGAAAAACAATGCTTTACTATGTAATTAGACTTTTACAGCTATGGGTGCTAGTGATTATCAGCATTGACTTCAATAGGCCATCAGTCCAAATAATTGTTTTCAAAGGAAATTAAGTGTTTAAGCTCTCTAAAAGGATTTTTTTTTTTTTCTTTCTTCAAAAGTTATTCTCCAGATGTTAGTTTTATCCTAGGTTGAGAGCAAAGTAGCCTGGTGACAAAAATTAGGTTAGCTGGAAGTTGTGCAGGCAGTCTGGAGAATCCCCTCTGGTGCTACGTAGATCCAGTTACTTGTGTGCATCTTAACCTTCATTGTTTTGGAAGAAGCTGTGTATTTTTAAGAGGTTGTCTATCCTGGATACTATGTGGAAATATGGGAAGCCGCTGGAAGCCCACTGCCACTTACGGATTCTTTGGAAAATGATTAGGTTATCAGCTAAGAGAATGTGTATCCCAGGTTTTATCCTATGAACCCATCTGAACCAGACAGCCTGAGTTCAGGCTACCATTAAGCTTAGCAGATGTTTCTACATAATGAGGAGCTGTTTGAAGGGAGTAGGATATTTATAGCTGTGTGAGAGTCTGGGTTGGCTCTCTGAAGGAGAGAGAACTTAACAGGGATCTGTTTATAAACTAGTTGTTTTACCTTGGCCAGAAGGCAGACACATTGCCCAGCTGCCAAATAGCATCACTGTATTTGACAAAGATGGTTCCATACAGAGAATGCAGAGGCACAGCTGTACTTGAGATGGCAATGAGTGCTGAGCAATGACAATGCTTTCTATCCTGGGTGATGTTTGTTTAGAGCAGTAGCCTGACAATGAAAGGGTGAGCTCAGTTGTGAGCATTTCAGCAAACAACTTATAGCTTCTCTCTCAAGTTCAGACTTGGAGGGACTTGCAGGAACTCATTCCTCCTTTTGGTACTTTGGTATTTTCTGCCAAGGTTGCTGGGAGCTCCTCAAGTTTTGCCAGCCCCTTTTATCAGGGGTCTGCAGACAGGCTGGCACTTGGCTGGCTTTACATGCTATTGTGAAGGCTGTGATACAATGGATAGGAAAGCCAGCAAGTGCTGAACGTTTTGGTGTAGCAGACTACGTAAATTATTCTTCACAGATACACCTAAAAATATTATTTTGCAATTGAAGTGAAATATTTTTCCAAGTTATTTACCATTTATAGACTGTAGATACCTTAAATAGCCAAGCAAAAATTTTTTGTGAGTACCAACAAAAGTTAGTAAAAATGAACCTTTTAAGCCAAGAATATAATGCATGTCACCACACTCCTGTGAAAAAACTCATTTGTGAAAGATTTCTAACTAGCTGTAGAACCTGGAGGTGGAAGGGAGGCAAACACTTCTTTAATGTTTTAAGAAAAATTGAAGGGAGAATTGCAAAAACTTGGAGCACAAGTCTCAGAGCTCAGCTGTACAGATAGTGTAGAAATTAATTTTTAAAGTGACCATCAGTCTCTTGGACAAAGATGGAGATTGAGCCAGCAAGTTTCTGCAAAGGCCAAATTTTTTTTTCTCATCTGGCAGGAAAAATGTTCGTAATGCAGAGGACATACAGATAGTGCTTATCTGTGTGAATCTGGAAAATATATTTAATGCAGTGCAATGTTCTGCACAGGATTATTCATAAAGTATGCATGAAATTTCCATTTCTTAAGGATTAAAATCTCACTAGGTGACTGAAATCACAGCTCAGTACTGAAAGATTAGAATTGTCTTTGGAAAAGGTAGTATAGAAAACATGGAGACTAATGCTGCTCATGTTCATGCCATGCACAAATGTCTTGGAAGAAGACATTGGTGGTGTACTGAATTCTGACATGGAGTCTGCTGTCAGTCCTGCTCTAACAAAAGGCATAGAGCCTTCAGGAAGATGAACTGTGAATTCAGCTGGCATTTTAGATGAAGCTGTTGGAAACTCTGAAGTTTTGCAGTGCAGCTTTGAGGTCAACTGGCAAGCCAACACTGCGAATAAGAAAGTTATAAAAGGATCAACATGAAGACTTTTAGGGTCAGGAGAAGATGTGTTACTCTTCCTCCTCAGGTGTTAAACTCAGTTGGCACAAACTGTCTTGTAGTGGACGAGCAAGTACTCTTTCTTTCTGATGTTAGCTGTCATCTGTTATCCACTTACCTTATCTTTTTCAAATTTCCCTGTTGTTTGGAGCTTTTATTTTCTTTTGACATCTTTTCTCACAGAAGTGTTTCTGTAACGTGTTCTTCATGTTTCTCTTTCTGTGTCTAATGCCTGTCATAAATGTGAATATGAATGATCAGGCTTTTAATGATGGCTCTGAGCTGTAACTATTTAATAATAAAAAGCTTTATGTGTTATTAGTGATCTTATAATGTGGTATTGGGAATGGCATAGATTAGATGAGCGCATTTTCCATTGACGATATATTCCCAGAGCAGGTATTTTGTAACAACCAGTCATGTCCTGTGACTCTTCATGATTTTGTTGCAGCCTAAGGACTTGGTATTCATACAACAAAAGCAAGTTGGGCCTTTTGGAAGCTTCAGCTACAGTATTAGTAAGATTTCCATTACAACTATTTATTTGATGGGAAAAAAAAAAGAAGACTTTTTTATTCTGAGGGTGGCAGTTGATATTGTTAAGCATAAGTTTCCATTCTATACCATACCTGGAAGGAAGCTACTGTCATGGATTTTTTGTTTGTTGGTTTGTTTTTACATCTCCAGTGTGAGATTTAGCTAACATTACCTTGTAAAAATCTGCTTCTGCAATGGTTATGAAACTATGATTCAAGCTTTTATGTCTCTGGATTAATTTCTTATTGTCCAGAGGAGGAAAAATTCCTTCTTTTTATAGCTCATTCATTTTTACATTTCCTTCTGTGTGATATCCCTCTCTATTAACACAAAGTCTCCTTTTATTTTATATTATATGCCTGTAAAAAGCAGCAGGCTTCTCTCTTAATCAGTGTTGTCTAGGTTCATTGCTGGAGGGCCTAGGTCATTAGTAATAAAGGTCGTTACTTGATGTTTCCAACACGCAGAGATTTTCACACGATCCATCCCTCATTTAATCTCCCAGTGACTAGAAACAGGCCTGGCCACGTTATTAACATTATTTTATTTTATTAAAGAGCAAACTGTCGAACTCCTGGAAACAAAAGCTCTATGATTGTGGTGGTGTGTGCACAATAGATGCGAAGGTATGACAGAGCACACAGCTCTGAAAGCTGAGGCATGGGGGTGGAGAAGCAAGCACCTGCTATCAGTTTCACTGCAGGTTCCTCCAAGGGCCTGAATCAAATGCTGAAGGAAAATCCCATGGAGCCCTAAGGCTGCTATGTCATGCCTACCCTCATTACCTTACATCTTAGCCTTCTCTGATTCCTAGCATCCTAATTGAAAAGACACTTTGTAGTAAAAAGCTGTGTTTGAATCACTTTGACAGCCAAGTTCCTCTGTTACTTTTCCCAGCAAATGTTTTTCTCGGGTCTTTGAACTGATTGAACAAAATGATGTTCTGAAGCTCCTTGGAGTGCAGGTCTAACTGTGTTGGCTCTCAATAAGGGCAAAAAAAATAGCAAATTCCAAACGCAGTGTTTTGACCAGGGTTTCAATCCACCTGGCTTCTGAATTTTAACTCATCTCCCACGTTTTCATTCCCCTTCTTATTTCAGCTTCTATTATCATCAGCTCTGTCTCCACGATCAAATGACATATATTTAGTGGAGGATTTGGTATTTGGTTGCTTGTCTTTTTTTTATTTTGTTTTTAAATAAGAAGAGTGTATTACAAAGAAAACCCCAACAATAAAACAAATTAAGTGCTTTCTATGGACATGGATGGAAACCTTGAAAACCAAAATTTTATTCTTAATGAGCTTTTAGATGCCGTGTTCAGAGGTAAAAAGGTGGTTATAGTGGGTCTGGGTGAAGCCTCAATCTTCCAATTTCCATTCAGTAAGAGCTAGTGACAGAAGAGAATGCAAATCTAATTCTGGGGGGGGAGAGGGGAGGTTTGTTCTGTTTTGCAATGCATGGAGAATTGTGTGTCTGTAGTACCCTGTCAAATTGCAGATTCTCACCTTAAGCGTGTGCCATCTGAGCATTTCCTGAGAGCTATTAAAATACTTTTGAGGAGGGATTTTGGAAGTTAGCAAGATAAATACGTCTAACTTCAGCCAAGGATTAGATTTAAAGGGCAAAGTGACCTACAGCAAGCACTAATAACTCCTAAAGTTTAAATTAAATTTTTGGACAATTTTAAATGTATTTGGCCATCTGTGTCACTGTCCGGTATTCTTCATCACTTGAAATGGCTTCCTTTCCTGATAGGAACACAGTTAAAGAAGAGTCTTGCATAAGCTTAGTCCATTGCCTCTTACTTCAGCCACCACTTTCCTTAATGCTGGACTACGCCTGCCAACCAATAGCACTTTTCTTCTTGTGGGCCGTAAGGGCAGACCCCACTCTGCAATTCCTCATCTGCTCTTATAATCCAGTTCTTTTAGAAAAAGTGTAACTGAGCAATGCTCATTAGAAAAGTAACAAAAGGAGTTGCCAGATAGACACATGAAACGAAGACAAACGTCAACTCTAGTGACTTCCAAGAAAATAAATGTTTTGTCAATTTAAAGCCATCATGCTTCTCCAAGGGTTAGCTTTTAAAGTATTGCTTCATAAATTGAATTCTTGGGCATAAAAGCAGTTTCTAAAGACCAACAATAAATCATAAACAGCTATGCTTTGAAGAAAGTTTTCTGTATTAAGAAAGCAGTGTTCACAATTGCACTGTTATTGCTTAGTATGTTCAGAAGCTGGCCTTTAATAAGACTTAGTAGTGAAGCTTTCCACATGTATACTTGGGGACCTTGAAAAAGCTTACAAATGTCAATCCTTGCAGTGCTGCACTGATGTAGTTTGGTGTCCTCATTTTAGAGATGAGTCAGCTGTGGCAGAGAAATAATAAATTACCCTCTTTGTTTCATATGACAATTCTGTTTGCCAATGTACAGGTCTTTACTCATCCCAAATTTCAGTATTTCATTTAATCTTTAGTTTTATAGATGCAAAAAGTTAATTGCTCAGTGAAATGTGAGTTTGGAAAGCTGCATCAGTGCATCAGAAAGCATAATGTTACTTTAAAATTGTCTGATCCACATAATGCACGATTATTCTGCACTAACTTGAAGCTAGAGAAACAAAGCGAAGAGAATTAAGTTAAGCGCTTCTTATGGGGATCATTTTTTTGCATGCCTGAACTTGGTATGGGAGATTAACCATTCTCATGAGATATTGCAGAGGACATGAATTTTAAGAAGTAGATTTCTGAAGACTCTTCAAAACAAAGCAAGAAGACAGTTTCTTTGTCCCAAAATACAGAAGTACTGATTCATCACAATGTTACTCTGTTCTGTGGCATGTAATTTCATTGAACTGAAGCACACAGTGTAGAGTAGCCCCATGGTATTAATTTTTTAAAATATAATAATTTGTAGAATTGGCATAATTTGAATGATTTCTTATTTGCTTATGTTACCACTTCATTTTCTGTGCAATTAGATTTTGTCTTGGTTTACGGAATGCTTTATTTGTGTTATATACTTGGGTTCATTAACATGTAATGCATTTAAAATAAAGTGTAAAATTATGTGGATATTAGAAACAGAATACCTTTTTATCATCTGCATGCATCTGACTGCCTCCAAGCCAGGAAAGTGAATAGAACATGAGTACTGAAGACGTATTTTATAAACAAGAACCCAACACTTTTTTTAAAGATATTTATAGCAGAATAATCCCATTTTTATTTTAAAATATTGAATTCATATGCATTTCCTCCAGGAATAAGTGAATAACAAAAATAATCCTATGTATATTGAAAACAGATATTTCTAATTGTTCTAATGGTTCAGTGGTTTCAATGATTCAGTAGCTGCATTCAAAAACCAAAAGAAAACCTACTTGAAGGTTGTTAGTCATGATTAAAGCCAAACTGGTTTTATAATCCCATGAAAATCTACATCTGTTAGAAGAAAAAGAAATCACTGCAGCAGAGTGTGAGCTGCTGCCCTTAGGTGAATCTGTAGGTGTAATAAAGTGAAGTTCAGAGGAGGAAGCTGAAAAGGATAAAATTATGCGGATTATGAGAGTAAAGTTTCCTTTGACAGGAGCAGCCTATGTACATAGGGGCCAATGAGAAACACACCAGCCTGGGTGCTGGTGCCAGTAAAGCTGTAGTAAAATGTATGATGAGGAAAAATCTTCACTAGCAGGATGATCTAACTCTAATGTCTTTTTCTTTCAACACTGCACGATGCTCACAGAAAAGTAATTAACCCAAAACCAACAGGAAACTTGCAGTAAGCAACACCTGGAAAGATTAATATTTAAAGTAATGCAGGAAGTGTTTGCTGTGGGTGTAAAATTGGCTGCTCAGGCAAAGCTTTTAACAAGCACCAATGATTGTAAAATCATATTATCATTTACCTCCAGTGGCTTAGGTCAAATTGTATCTTTCCTTCCATAAAGAAGGAAAGATATGCCAGTTGATGCATGTTAGTCTGTAGCACTGGTGAGAATGGGATGAGGGTGTGTTGTTTTTCCAGAAAGCCATTGGATACTTTTGCCTTTGAAATGCACTGGTTGGTGTTGCAATACTTTGTTAGAGCTGGCGGCCCCAAGACAGTTCACTGCATCCACATAGAGGCTTTCAGGGTTTCTTCTGATACAGCTTCTGATTTTTATGGCTGAAAAGGACAACAAGCATAACAAACGTGTCCAAATCACACTTAAATTGCCTACCCCAGACAGCTGAAAAATATCACTGACATGTTAAGGATTCAACCCTGCACCGTTCTCCTGGCTTGTTGGATGTCTATCAGATCAGAAAAATATGTCAGTATACACTGTTGCAGATCATTATCATCATAACTGTAATCATATCAGCCACTGGGTCCTCAGTAGAGCTGATTGTTTGTGAAAAAGTTGGTAGTAAAATAGGGCCTTGTATACAAGCCTTCATGACTGATCATGGCTTAAAATAGATTTTGACTAGAGCTTGTATTTATTCAAACTTAGAAATTACCAATACTGCTGCCAGCTGCTGAGCAGGGTTAAAATGAACATCAGGACTTAGAACTGAAATAACCGTGTAATCCAATTGGATTTTTGGTTAGGCTTCTGATCCAGAACTTCGAGCTCACATTGGTAGATTTTGACTCACATCAGTTACTCGAGAAGGAACAAATGTAAATCGTGAAATGTTTTTTTCCTTTTTCTGCTCTTCTCCTGGACGTAGTCAGTTTTGTCCTTATTAGGCTATTGATCTACCATGTGACTGCTCTACCATTAACAAGCACTGTCTCTCTTCAGAGCTAATGAGCAGGGAGGACGTAGAAAGAGAAGTGAAGCAATGAGGATCACATTAATGAAATCCATCTCCAGAGCTCTTACGGACTTCAGCCAGAATTTGAATAAATTGGGGCTCAGGACTTTTGAGTGCATGAAGGTGTAAAAATGTGGTATTTCTATTTTCTTTGGGAGGTACAATTACATTCTTTATTGCTCTGTCTGAATACACAGCTCAGGAAACATGATTGTGTTGTGATGGCAATAGGGCATAGCCTATATAATATCTGACAAGCTCTTACTATGACAGTTTGTGCCTTTTTGCCAGTCTTTCAGAAAAGTCTGGGAAATGTACATTTCACTCCATCTCTAACATGCAGATGGAGGTTTTTTTTGTTTCTTTTTAAATTTTTCCAAATTAAAACAGGAAAGAATATGGGGCCATGAAATAAATTTGAGATGCATCTTAGATTATAATTTAAGGTTAATAATGAAAGGAAAAAGAGAAGCATATTTAAAAAATGGGGATGGATATTAAATTGTATTAAAGTAAATTTATATTAACATCATTAATGTCTGCAAATTGTATGGGGTCATGAAATAATCTTGAGATAGAACTTAGATTGTAATATCAGTTAATAATGAGAGGAACAGGAGAAGCACATTTAAAAAATAGGGATTTATATTATACTTGTATTAAATTTATATTAACATCATCAATGTCTGCAAATTGTATCATTTGAATATGTAGATGATTTTGATATCCTACAGAATATATAATCTATTGAAATACTTTTCTAGTGTCTGCCAACTGAAGGTGGATGGCATGATTTAAGCCAGCATTTAATTGGGAAAACTCCAAATGTCTGCAAACAAACAAACCTAACATAAGCCCTAGGTCATCAAATTTTTTTCCTTTATCCCCAGAGTATTTCTGTTTTATTATTGCAGCAGTCAGATAACAGTTAACATTTTTAAAAGTCTGTGAACAAAGCACCAAAACTTTGAAGCCCACTTTTAAGCCTCTTTGAATCCGTTGAAGCTGTGTGGGGCATAGTGGGGAGCAAGATGGATGGCATGTTAGTGAGAACATACCTTGTGTACAAGAGTCACTCATATCAGGTGGCAGATGAACAGGGTTTGCTGGATCACAGGGCTAGACATGATTGCTTACAGGAATATTTTGGCTGAATGGATCAAACTTATTTTACTTACTAATATCACATAACTCAATACTCTGATAAATGCATGTAAATAGAATTGGAGAATATATTGGTTAAAAAGCAGGATCTTAACATAGATAAGTTATCCTCAATAAGCTTTATGAAAACATTTGACTTAAGTGATGTAGAATTTCCTAACTTATTGAAGCTTTGTTTTTTGTACCTTGCTGTATGAAACTATGATGAACTTGGTGGCCAAGTTAGTAATAGTCTGACAGCTTTCTTTTAGGACCAGGGCTATCTAGCCACTTAGGACTGAAAATAACAGAGGAGATCGAAATTTAAGTAGAGTTTAAGAATCTTGGTACTCCAGTAAAATGTCATGATCTCTCCCACATGCTGCCTCTCAATTTAAAATAAATAAATAAAGAAGACATTTGCTGGCAGGAGGTGGAAGCCAGCTCTGTGTTAAATATATAATTTGGAAAATAGAAACACATGTTTCTTGATAATTCAGCAAGTAGCAGATGCATTCATTCTCATTAGGTTCTGTAGCTGGATTTCCTCTCTGCCTTTTTTTTTTTTTCTGCTCACAGGATTTAGACTAGCTATAGTGAAAAGCGTTTTCCTGGTAGATGTGAAACTATGCTGTGGTTCCTTGCTGTCTCAGTACCCACCATCCCAAGGTCTGTATTCTCATCAGGTGAAATATGAACTTTCTTTTGGTTCTTTTGTTATTTCCAAGTTCTCTTGCCTGAACTATTTATAATTTGCTCTCACTGTATCTAACTAAAAAGGCAGTAGTACAATGTTTTATCAACAAAATTTTCCTGAGATTTCGGAGCAGGTGCAGAAAGGATATTCTCACAGCCATCGGGCTCAAGAACTGTATTTCAAATAAATGAAAAATGTAACTTAATCCAAGATTTTATCCACTTTGAATTTCTGAAGGAATCAAATCACATCATTTGCATCCAGACTACAGTAAGAATCTGATATTGATGTTCAACCCAGGTTCCAGTAGAGGAAGAGTTTAGCAAAAGAATTACCCTAATTAATGGTATTTCTTTAAAAAAACATCCAGATTTTCTGGAACATGTTCTAGAATTGGTAAAATTCAAATGGTTATGTCAGAGTGACATCAATTAGAAATGCAGGCATGAGGCATTCTGTGTTTGTCTGGGGTTTATTTTTGGCAGAGAGAGAGAAGCAGAGGGAAGAAAAAAGCTTATTTGTTAGTTTATTCAATCAAGCAGCTTGAGTGGTTTCAAGAAAGTTTTGAATGGCAGCCAGCACTTTGCAAATTATTATTATTCCAATGTTAGTTCTGAAGTGAATGCGATCACGCTTCTCTTGTACAATATGTACACTGTTCTATTTCAGATCACAACAGCACACTAGTTAAGAAAGTAATATTTTGGGAGATGTTTTTGCTTTGAGAGTAAGGCTGCATGTGGCTGCAACATTTATTTCATACCATAAGTGTTTGTGTGTCTCTGTGCTGTGCAAAATTGCTTTCCACATTAAAATGACAGATTTGACCCTCTGTGTTTATGCCACAAACAAAGCAAGTCTGATATAGAAAACTATTTATCTAGTCAAACCCAAGAACCCTTCTGTGTAGTTTAATTTATGGTGAGAGTATTTCTGCATATTCTGTAACAAAGATTATTTCTGATTTGGGTGGTATAAAAAGAAAGGATAGAGGAACAGGAAGCTGTTCTAGGATGTTGAGAAACACCAGGATAGGTTTTTTTGAATGAAAACAGCTTGGCTTTGGCTATCTGTAAAAGTGGATGGCACCCTCCCAGGGTTCACATGTCAGCCTTGTCAAGCCTTGTTGGACTGTGAGTGTCGTAAAGGAGAACTGGAAATGGTTGGGAAAAGCTTGAAAAGAGTGGAGGGAAAGAAAGATCTGAAAAGAACTGAAAAGAATCGTTATCTTGAATAGCTGCTGATTTTCCATCATGTCTAGTAGGGACTTCTTATGGGAAATGTGTAGGAAACCCGAAGTATTCAGTGAATCCAATGATTGGCAAAGAAAGGAGCTCTGCTTCTTAGTGTTGCAGTAACTTGTGTTACTCAAACACCTAGATGAACAGGGAAGAAATAAAGATTATATGGGAATCTGAAGGAAAAAAGTTAAGATTCAATGCCAGAATGAAATGTACTTTATGTTAAATGCCTGTAAAGGACATGAAATGCAGGAGAGTTGGCAGCTGAATAATATAACAGAGCAGGGAATAGTGAGATAGCACACATTTCAGAGTCATAAATATGACTGAGATATCTTAAAGTACTTTTTATAACACTTGTCTTTTTTTTCTTTTTAATTGTCAAAACATTATTTCCTTTTGAAGATGTAGAACTGTTCATGAAAAAGTTTCATTTCCCTTAAGAATGTAACTTTATAAGTAAACAAAATCTCTATTGTTTCTAGGAGTTTTTTCTCTCTATTTGAATATGAAACTGAAAGGGAGTAGGGAAAACTACTCCCAAACTGAAAAACACAACAAAATAAATAGAAAAAAACCAAAGCAATGGAAATGTCTTGTTTACTCAACTCCTTCAGTAAAAATATGAGTGAAATTATGTTTTGGTTTAAAGAGTGTTGCTTTTGTTTCAAAAACATGTAGTTGTGTTCTTGGAGGTTGTCCTGGGTTCGGCAGTAGCAGTTGTTTTTCTCCTTCTTGGTAGCCGGTGTGGAGCTGTGTTTTTTTTTCTTTGGACTTTTGGCTTGTGAGCAGTGCTGATA
>JAOEHY010049946.1:4611-16947 GCA_025447955.1 Psilopsiagon aurifrons
GTATTTTCAATCCAACTATTAGTTTGTATGGTATTTTATTATTTTAAGAGATTGGGCCTCACTCCAGCTCCTAGGAGCTAACACACTTAGCCTGCTTCCACTGCAGAGGGACTGGATCACCACCAGAATGCTGGTGAGATTACAAAACCAACTTAAAACCAGTATTTTAGAAGCTGTGATGTCCGGACCTGACCTTAACTCAGTCAAAATGGTGCAACATACAGAATATTACTAAAGCAAGATGCAAATGTCATTATGCCAGGCTTGCGTGTGTAAATATGGATGTCACAAGGACTTTACAGATTGGAACAGAGTCAGAGCGCACTTTTAACCCATGTCATGCTGTGAATGTGTGAATGTGAACTGACCCTGCAGGTTAGAAGTTTTGGAGATTAGTCGAGGGGTGTTTACAAATCTATAACTGCTTACTAACATTTCTTATGTCTATTATTGGCTTTTAACTGTTGAATTGCCGATGTTTGTTCTGAACTTATTATTTAATGGTTGTTTTTGAATTATATGTTATTAACAAACCAATAATCCACTTAAATCCTGATTTAATTTGTACCATGTGACATTAATGATTTTTTTTACTTAGGCAGCAGGCCTAAGTAAAAGCTGAACACTGTTTAAAACAAGCAATTTTCTATGAGCTTTTGAAACAAAAAGTCAATGGGCCCAATTGTGCTAAAGCTTTTGGGTATCATTACAATGAATGGCAATGAAAAGAATAGCTTCATTTCTAACCTGAATACTGTCTTTTTCCTCCCAAGTCAATGACACTCTTTTCATCTCCTCTGTCAGTGTACTGAATCTCTTTCTTCTCTAAAAGCCGTATAATTTTTAACTGCTGCTGTTTCACACGATGTTCCAGAAGCCTAACTTGGCCCTGAAGTCGTATCTGCTCTTGAAAACAGTTCTGTAGATCCTAGAGAGGAAAACATATCTTATTGTTAAATCAACAAATTTTGTCACATTTAACATGTGACACAAAACCAAACAACCCATAAATAAAATTTAACTTGAATGAAACATTTGCTCACAATTTCCTACAGACCCTATGTTGACTTCTGCCTCAATTGCTGCCTCTATTTAATATTATTTTGTGTATTTCAGTGCCCAAACATACACCTGCTTTGCAAAGAGAGATCTTCTCTTTAATAGCTGTAATTACCAGCTCTCACTGCAAACATGAAGAGGGGACTTCAGGGAAAAGCACTATAGTACAGACCCTATCAAAAAGATTGCTTATTTTCTATCGCCTGCCATGTACAGGAATTTATTATTCAGTGAGGCCTTGCTACTAACATTGAAGGTTGTAAAATTCCAGAGTTTTAAAGAAATATAGTCTGCACATTTCCAACTTCATTGTGCATTTTTCAAATGCTTTTAGATTACACGCTTCTTATGATAAAAATCCTAACACTGCCAACAAAAATACTGTACAGTTTCAAGCTCATTTTTTGGCATGATAAAAGAAATAGTCCATAAAAAGTTGCAAATATTTATGAAATGTAAAAGATAAACACTTAAAATCACTATTCTGCTGTGACTTGTACACTTAATTTTGCCATGCAGAATGGATGAGAAATGTGGTGATTCTTCTATGGTGACACCTAGTACTCATTTTACCCTAGTGCAAATACAGATACATGTCAAGAGAGGTAGAATAACTCTTCCAAATTCTGACATGCTGATTGTACACAGAGCAATAAATAATTTGGTTTAGATTAATGACTATGGTAAAATAGCCAAAGTGAATAGAACCTGATCTAGGGAGCTTAAATTATAACAGCCTGTACAGTTTCAAATAGATGCTAAACAAATTTGATTTCAACATGGAGAAAAAAGTCTTTGGAGTTATATGACACATTGTACAAATGTGCCGTGAGATTTTGTATCAGTGGCATTGTGTCTGCAATTTTATACGAGCAAACTGAGTTTAGTAGCTACAGTGCCTGCACAAGAGCATAACTAGCACTTTAAAAGCAAAATCAGAGGACAACCTTTTGGATATCTGATATGCAAGATCAAGTACGCAGTGGATCTAAATTGGTACAACGTTATTCATAGGGCAACATTATTTACATGAGCCAAGGATGTAGATCTGTAACATTTTCCATTCATACATAAAAGCTGATCTCTTAAAACATTGCCCTGTGACACTGAACTAGCAAAACCTGAAGTAGCATACTGACATGGACCTCCAGTGGTATCCGTATACTTCCATTTGTATCAAGCTCAGGCTTCACCTATTTTCTATGAACACTCCCACCAAAATGTTTTGTGTCACTTTCTTGCTGCAGTGATTTTCTTCTATCTGAAAAAAAGATACCATTCTGTAAGTTTCTATGCAGCACAAACACAGTTCTGGTTAGACTGACTTCCTTGTGGCACCATTCACCACAGCTTCAAGGGAAAACTTTCTGAATTAAACTAACAATGTTGTAATAGAACCTGCATTTTATAACTCTTACACATGCAGATTTTTTTCATAATTCATTTATGGTACTAGTGAAGAAGCAGAGGAATTTCTGCTACTGTCAAGAAACATCCATATAAAGTGTGTCATGACTATGGTTATTTGTAATAGAAGTAAGAATTGCAGACCCCTTTGCTTTTTCACTAGAGAGAATGCAATTCACTTCCATCAAATAGATAAAGGAACTAGAAAAAAATTAAGATTAAATAATCTATGTCCATGAGTAAAATGGTTCCTAACCATCATGTTCCATTTGCTTACAATATTTAGTCATGCTGAAAATTTTGATGATTGGGCTTTTGCATAACAATCCTGAATACAGGGGCCTCTGCTGTATTTCTGAAGTCTATCAGATGCTTGCTTTAATTCATACTTAGCTGCAATCTAAGACATGGTGGAATAAAAGAATGGGGAATACACATGCGGAAGGACTAAGCTGTTTGTCAGTGACCTGTTCCAGAGGAAAAGGTTCATCAGCCTCCCTGGGTTTGGGCCACCCATATTAGGCTGCTTTGACAGCAGGTCCGCCGGCAGACTCCAACTGCTTGCTACTACTCCCTGAGGAGCCATTAAGATACTTGACCACAAGGAGGCGCTGTGAAATAAGAGGCATGTTTACCAAACGCTAGCATCTTTAGAAGAATAAACAATGCAGACAATGACTTAATATCACTCGAGTCCTATCTTATTTAAGAATTCTCCCTTGAAAATCTTGTCCAGTTGTTGATAGATACACGAGATCTCTAACATACCCTCCTTTTCTTCTAGCAGGAAGAAAAAAGTACTTAAAATATATGCACATACAGAGACAAACTTGCTACAGTGGCTTAGAGGAATGTTATTTGACCAACAGCACTGGATAATATGTGACACGTTGCATATTACAAAGAAAGGATGCAGTATTATATAGTCTTTCTAGAGTGTTTATCTCAACTTGTATCTGCAACTTCACATAAACCCGTCACAAAAGCTGAGTTGAACTGGGAAATTCAAGAGGCTTCATTGACAGGTCTCTGCAAATTCTCTGACTAGTCCGAACTGCTTACATAAAACTATGGAGAACTGGAGAGCTGCATAGGTAGGCTGAGAAAGAGTGAATAAATGCTAGTGAAAAAAATAATTCCAGGATCACACCAATCAGCTAATGCTAATTATAGAAGTTAGGCTGTCAAAAATCCCATGTCAACAGTCAGACCAAATAGTAATCCTAATAATACAAAGTTAAGATTGCTAAAGAAGTCATTACACCACACTTACTAGTCTTTCTGCAGTGTTTATGGAGAAGGTTCGCTTGTATCAGTCTTAACTCAGGACTCTCAATTTTGGAGAACATGGTAAAATACAATAGGAAAGACCTGGGCGATCCCAGAAATGGTGGCCCATGTCACCAAACCCTAGCAATTTCATAGGCAAAACTTCAGGTGAATAGTCTCTTTAACACATGGCAAGGTCTGAGCCACAAAGAGCTCAGTTTGGAGAGAGCACGAGCCTGTGTATTTAAGTGGGAGCTACACGCAAGTGTGTTTCTTTCAGATGTAAGTGAAAAGCATCTACCAATTCACCCGTTCATACTGTTAAAAGCCATTTTTCCTGCTGTGATCAAATTAGATAGCAGAAGCACAGAACTTCTCAAAAGCTATTATTGTACCTTAGAAAAACTTACTCTTTAAACTCAGTATGACACTACTTCATACATCACTATAAAAGGTCCTTCCCTCTGAATCACATAAAAAACAAGTCTGCAATAGGCTATGTCTCTAAATGTTATTCTTAGCTTTGCATTTTAAATTGATCTTTTCTTTTTTTTCCTTTTTTCTTTACTTACTGTGAATTGTGAATTAATTCATCAAAGTGAAAAAGTGTCACTAAGCTGATTCTCATCTACTTCAGAGACAAGACACTTATTATGTGGTGAACAGTAATATAGCTACATTACACAGAACAATTTCCTGACGAAAAGGATTTTAGCTTACAGTGCTGGTAAATAGTAAGTGACAATCAAAAAATCACCAACCATACTGAACAGCTACACTATAAGAGAGCAATCACTGAACAGAAAAAGCATTTTGAAAGTAACCTACATATGAAAAGTCCTGGTATCTCATACTTTGCTTTCTCTCCCTGACTTCAACCTCCTCATTTATATCTCTTTCTGTCAGCTCCAGCCAAATCCCATTATACTTTGCGGCACAGCAAAACCATAATACTTGTATTTGGAATTCCACACCTATTTTTCCTATGGGACAATCACAAGTTAGCTGCGTAACTTCAGGGTGGATCAATGTGACTTGATCTGCATGATGAAGGCTACCAGACTGTTCTTTTAATGTACTACTATTTCACAGGATAACTCTTTTAAAGTTGTTGGAGCTGAACCAGTGCACAGCTTGAGTAACATTAAAGCAAAACATATCTTAAGGTTATAAGAGTCAGCACCTGTAACATATTGCTCTTCCTTTTGTTAGATATGAACCAAAGTTAAACTACTGCAAGTTTGAAATACTCAATAAAATGTGAATTTGATTGTTGCTGTCTCCAGTGGACAGTACTGCCCACTGATTGAAACCAGACTGACTATAACCTGTTCTGTGTGTCAATGAAGCAATTGTTTGTACTACACATTGAGCAGCAATTATCCAACAACTGCTGACAGCTCTATTCTTGGACATATTTAACCAGCTGCTGTAATTAATGTGCATTCACAATTTTATTTCATTATTGTGTGAATTATTTAGCAGCTAGTGACCTTGCATTAAAATTGATGCTACAAATTAGACTCAAAATAGTTTATGAAAGCTATATATATATATTTTTTTTTTTTACTTGAAGATTTATTTCTTTTATTTTTATAATTTAAATGAGGTAAAAAAAAATCTCTATTGAGATTAGTGTTTTAGTGAGATTACAATGTGAAAACTTAAGAGGTAAACTTCAGATTGTTCCCAGTTTTCACTCACAGGGCCAGCTAAAGCCCGGAACATTCCAAATGAAAAATTAAAAGCAAGCAAATGCATTTCATTGCAATGCCTTTACCCTAATAGGCTTCTATAAAATATAGTAATGTTTTTCTCCACCAAGCAGGAGTGATTAGAGTAGGTGCTTCTTATTCTGCCCCTATAGAGCTACTTACCTGAACAAAGGGCTTCCATAAGATAGTGTAAGACACAATGATGCTCACCTAGTTGTAAATTCGGCAACCACTTCCACCTAGGCAATTATGAATCAACAATTCAATCTCCCAGGTCCCTACTAGCTAGGAACAGAATACCAAACTAGGAAAGACAGCTAAGACAGGCAGCACAGGACTGGTGAGGCTATAAGTATTTTAAGCAGTGGAGCAAGTGGGATTGTGTTAGGGTTTTTGCTGGAGATCAGAATCCATAGCAGAAGGTTTTGAGAGCTGGATGTGAGGGTGTTTTGATTGTTGTTTCTGAGTGTGAATTATAACATAGTAAGATGGGAACAAGTAAAAATATGAAGCTGTAGATCTTCAGTATGGCAAGTGGACAAGACAGAAAAGGATAGAAACATTCTTCATTCTGAGCATCAATGACCAGAAATACTACTGCTGCAGCCACCACTTTAGGAGTTCCTGGGTTCCCTCTTCCTGTAAGTATACTGCTCAAAACTAAAGGTGTTATTTTGAGTTAGCATTACCCATGAGTGGTAGTATAACTCTTGTGTGCCTTATATGATGTACCTGTTAATGCATCATATGATACCTTTTTTAGCAAAGATATTCCATTGCCTTCTAATTCATGGTGGAAACAAACTGACTGGCTTATTTTCTTCAGTGCTACTACCCAGTCATTTATCTTCCACTGTATACTTGTGCATTTCTTTCCTCTTTCCTTACTAGAAACTTGTCTCCACTGAACACCATCTGAGGTTATTTCTCCAGTCTTTCAGTTTTGTTCTGAACTCTAATCTTTTCATCAAAGGTTCTACGATCTCATGTAGCTGAAATACATTGTAAGCACTATGGAGGACAAGGTATGAAAGATTTAGAAGAAACTCTATAGGCAAATTTAATTACTGGAACTTACAGAGCTGCCAATGGCATCCATGAAGTTAGCTGCAAGGACAAAACCGATCATTATGAATATCTTCATTCTTTGGAAGCTGTGAAGCAGAGGAACACAGGAAATACTAGTTAACTTACACATTAAAACTGAATATTTACACTGGACATCTATATTTTATTTGAAATAATTATTTTCCTACATATTGTAAAAATAATATTTAGGCTTCACTATAAATGCTGAAAATAGCCTCATTAAGTAGAACTCCAGAATTTTCACTAAAACCGTAATTTATCCCTTTAGGCTACTCTGTAGCAGAGCTCCTCTTGTATTTTAGGGCACCTATTCAAGATTCAAACCCATGCATTTTATTGTGAAATTAGATAAAAGAAAAAGAGCACTTTAAAATGCTCTGAAAAGAAGGGCAATATTCCTTGTTGGTCCTTTCAAGTTGTGAGAAAGTTCTCTGTTATATTCAAGTAATTAGAAGTTGAATTGGGCTAACTGTACTTGAACTGAAGTTTTGTGCAAATTTTGCGTGCCAGGAGAGGATGCAGATTTTCCTGTTAGAGAGCAATTTTAGGGAAAATGAGTAATAGCTACCAGCTTTTATTCTAACATATTTCAACTGACAGCTATGCATATTTTGTACTGTATTACCCATGGCGGTTTAAATCCCATTATTTCACAGGAAAATTATTTTATATGACCAAAAAATCACCACTGTATCTTACTGCTTTGCAAACATTAACTGATATAGTATCACAATTTTCTGTAAGGTAGATGTGTGCTTTTCATCTCACAGATGAGAAACCAAGGCCTCCAATCACTAAAATATTTACGTAAACTATACATGAGCCAATTGTAAATCAATTAGGTAAAGTGCTGCAAGCTATCAGCTGAGGAATGTTTGGGGGGTTTCTTTTTAACTTAGAGTATTTTCATTTAGCATATGCCAACACCAGTTTAAACCAAAAATATGTGTCCACTCTGCTTTTTCTACTTACTAAACTGAATCAACTAAATACATGTTAAAACATTTGTGGTTAGATAAAGTGTAAGACCTTTAATAGAGATTAATGATTCAATGCCAGCATGCGCATATTGAAACATGAACTTTATGGAAATTACCATTCACAGGTCTACAGGAATTAATATAAAACACCAGTGGAACTTTGGCAAACTCTGCTTTTTACTATACAAAGACAAGCAAGGTGCTTATGTGAAGTGTATTTTTAAGTTCCAATAGAACTGGTCTAGTGTGAGGTGTCCCTGCTCATGGCAGGGGGGGTGGAACTAGATGATTCTAAGGTCCTTTCCAACCCAAACCATTCTATGATTCTGTGATAAGTCCAATTTTATTTTCATCAACCTGAAAAACTCCTGCAAGCATACACATTACAGACCAGCCAAATTTCAGGTTTTCAACACCTACTAATAAAATACTAGGGATATTTTTTTTAAAATTACATTTATTTAAGTAAGCAACATTTGTTTTATTTTTACTTTTGAGTTTTGCTGGTTTGAAAACATCACATATGAAAGCATATGAGAGGTCAAAGTATATCTTTATAAAGTTCGTTATACCACCTCTTGCACTGGACTGATGCAGACACAAGGTATGTTGTTGCATACTCTGTATGAAGTGACTCATGTTACAGACAGCTCAGAAGGTTTTACTAAGCATTTTGGACATATGCAACATCTAACATTAAGCTGCAAAGCACTATACTAAGCAGATGTCTATCTCTAAGGATTCTGAAGTAATCCATTAAAAATTACCTATAAAATGTTTCTTGGTTATAAAATGTGAACTGAAAATCTTAGACGAAGTTATTCCTGTGACATAAAATTTATGAATTTTACGCTGTAAGTTGTTCTCTATGCTAACCAAATGTTTTATCATTTGAATTAGAAACTTTACCATAACTGAATGCAACAAACTCTGTTACTGTTTGAAGTGGTGAATCCTATGAATTTCAGGCTTAAAAAATGGCACGGGGCAGGATATGCAAGAATTGCTTGGCATTGAATTCTGTTATTAATTTAGGCTTCAGAGGTTTCCATCATGATAAAACATGTGCTTTCACCTTACAACAGTATTGCAACAGTACTATTTATGAGTATTGCAGCCACTACCATTTTGAAAGCAGCTGTTGCCATCTGTTGTAATGACACTGTCAGAGGAGTGACTAAAGTCTACATCAGCTACCTGGACAACCTATAAATGGTCTGTATCTGATAACCATTGTCCCAACTCCATGCATATCTAAATATGTTTTCTAGGAGAGAGGACGCAATATTTTTTTTTCACTGGAAGAGTAATATTTAACTGTTCTGCTTCATTCCCTGTTTTCATTATAAAAGCCCCATCTCCCTCACATTAGTCTTAATATTCAAACTGATCTATCAGAATTTCACTGACCAAGTGTCTGAATACCACAATCAGTCAAAAAAGGTTTGCACAGCTTTACAACTACAGTATACTTATTTTTTTCTAAATAGACTACCAAGTAAATCTTGAAATTTATGTTCAGTGAAATATATGTTCAGTGAAATTTATGTCAGTAAAAATAAATAATAAAAAATAAAAAATAAAAATAGAAGACTATCTGTCACAATCGAGGCAGGTCACATCCCTTACAGCATCTGTGAACTACTATAAGCAAGCTGCAGAAAAGGAACACAGCATAGAGTGAGGATTGTAGAGTGTGTACAGTTGGTTGGTTGTCATCTTCAGATGAAGTCACTTTTCTGTTTAAAGGCTGCCTCTTTCTAAAGCATGATCCTGTTTGGTGAACTTCATGAGGGCTGCACTTGGGAGACAACTTCACATGTATCAGCTCTAGCACCGAACTAAGGTATACTCAAAAGTCTCATAAATAAAATTCTAAATGTGATTATTTAAATACATTGCTCTATATATTTTTATCCTGGAGTTTAATTTCTAAGAAAATAAGTTGAACAGTAAACTCAAGATGAATTATTGATCCTGTAGTCCCTCAAGATATGAGATCGCTAAGATCATAAGAGAATTAATAGGCATACAAATAGGGAGCAATCAAGAGCTCAATTTGGCAGACCTCTGTGTCAGAAACACGGATGACACTGAAACAGAAAGAACACTGAAAACTCCAGAGTGGACCTGTGTTCTGAGTACAGTAGAAACAAGGGTTGGGAGCACTGAAATATTTGTGCTATTGTCCTCCCAAAAAAGAAGAAAGGTCAAGAAGAGCTGGAAAAGACATGAAAACACAAGCTCTGAAGTGGCTGACTGAACAGTGTTTCTCTGCTTCTGTGACTGCCCAGCAGGGAGACCCAGTGAGGCAGAGGACAGTACCTTTGAGCCAATTTCTTAGGAGGTATACACTCCCATAGTTTATCTGATTCCACAGTTGCAGTGACATGTGATTCACTGAATGGTCAACCCTACAGTGATAATAAAAGTGATAAATGGGGCCAAGCCCTATATATGTTCAAAATGCTTTGCATACACTAGCTGAATCAACAGGTTCAGTCTTGAATCAGCATGGGTAACTTTTACTTAGTTTTCCATATTTCCACTAAAAGTTTCAGAAAAGACAGTTCTCTGAAAGTGTACATCCATGCTCTTTGGTGATATATAAATCTGAAGTTCTGTTCAAAGAAAGATTAAAGTAGGGAGAGAATACAGAAACTGATATTCACACACAAAGCAATAAAAGCATTCACCCCCAAAACCGCAAAATAATTACAACTCTTAATCCATGTCACAGGTGAAAACAATTGTTTAACTGAGCAAATATTTGTGTGCTGTTGATGCTAGGAACCCAAAGAGTTAGTTAAGTCCTGCGAGACTTCCAAGACTTTTGTAATAACGCCTGTGTTGGTTTAACGGACCAAACCCATGCCGAGTAGAACCCTTTAGGAAAATCTTCCTTTCAGACAGTAGATATGTGGATTAATTATCACACGTCATCACAGAGCAAGATAAACTTATTGCAGTATTTTCAGGCTGAAAACAAAAGACCTTTGCAGCTTGGAATCCCTTTCTGGTTTAATAATATTGAAATTTAAGGACAACTCTTGTGAAACCTTGACATTTTATCCATTTACTATCATTTACTAGTCAAAGATTACACCTGGAATGTGCACTTGCACAGCTCTGCAGAAAGATTTCTCCAAAGCTACGGAATAAAAATCCTAGAAAGGTACCTTTTACTCTCTCTATGCCAGGGCTTTCTTTGCAGGCTACTTGGATAATCCTATGTTCATATTCCCCCTAAATTGATCTACTTTTAGGCTTAAACAGCAGCCTTGCTCATACACACAAACATTACCATAGATTTCAAAACTACAGATTTGAATATGAAGTTTACTAACTAGATATCATAGCAAAATAGCTAGAAGCTGCTAAAACATTCATACATCATTAGCAACATTGCACCAGTTATACGGTCTTCAAAAACACACTATTTTTAAACTGTAACTACAGCAGTTTCCCCAAATTTTCCTTCTACCTTCCTCCTACCTGCCCCTTGGTACCTAATATGTTTACCTTTACCCTCTGGACAGAACTCAAAGTTGATAAATCTTCTTAAGCTGATGCAAAGAATTCCAGAGCCCTTCCCAGGCTGTGATTGTTTTTGCTATTAAATTCTGTGGAGTTGAGGCTTACATCTGCTATGAGTCACCGTGTAGGAATGTTTCTGAGAAGTTGCAGTTATCAAGACTAAATTGCGACGTAAGAAGACAATGATAATTCTTTGCCTAACACAATACTTCTGAAAGAAAAATAGACCAAAACCAACAAAGGAACATCCATTCCATTTTACTGTCCTGATCCAGGAAATTGCTCTCGGCATCGTATTCAGCTATATACTCCAGTGCTTTCCTGAATGAGAACCTAAATCTGTTAGGCTCCAGAGGTATATAGAAAGCATAACTGACCCAGCTGATTTATAAACAAAACATAATCACTCAGATTAGAAGTCACATGTTAAAGGTAATAAAATAACAAGAAATCTGCAAAAGAATACTGAGCAAAGTAACAAAGTAGAGAGAAAGCCAAAGCAAGTAAGGAAAAAAGGACAAAAAACTTGTTTGATGTAAGTCAGTACTTTTTAGCTGAACTGGAATGCACTCAGAAGCACATGATCTCAGTGACTTGGCTAGACTTTCTATTTAAGCTTTTTGGAGCCAGATGAATACATCGAAGAATGGAATTTGTTTTGAGCATCTGCCCTCCTCTGTTGGTTCTTCACAAAAAATTCAATAAATGAGTATACTTAAAGGAATGTTTCTGGAAGAAATGAACTCTTATGGAAATACTGAACAAAAGCAGTAAAAGAAGTTTTACATTCCATTATATAATAATAATATTATTATTGACACCATAAATTTATTTTGAAAACTAATTGTTGCACAATTCCTCTGAATAGTTTCTGGTGTAATATTTGAAATCTATTTACCTGGTGGTATTTCTCTTTATTAATTACATCAACTAATTAACTTCATATTCTGAATTTCAAATATTTAATAGTATCAATAAATTTCTCGTAAGTAGCATACACTAAGAATCATTCCAAAATTTGAAATTATTCATCAACGAATTCTTACTGCGGATCTTGCCATCGTGAATGCCTTTTGCATGGAAGGAGATGTCTGTTCGTAGCATGACTTTTAACCAATTGTTACTCAGTGAGTAGGCTCTGAATTTAGAAAGCTGAAAAAAGGTATGGCATTTTAAATTAGGATTTATTAACCATTTAAAGAACTTATTGAGGGTTATGAGTAGAGTCTCCATGACCTGAAGTCTTTAAACAAAGACTAGATGGTTAAAATGTATGGCTG
>JAOEHY010049948.1:0-15190 GCA_025447955.1 Psilopsiagon aurifrons
GGCCACAAGTCAAAAACACAGTGTTGCACCAACTACTAAGAAGGAGAAAAATGACTGCTACTGCTGAACCCATGACAAGAACATAGCAGACCTCATTCCCTGGAAGGACTTAATTAGGGATTACCCTGGGTGTATAGGGGTTAGGGGTCTCTGTAATTTTCAAACAAGGCTATGGTTGCTCAAAATTACAGTAGTAGTTGGGTTTATGATTTTGGTATAAAGTCAAGCATGTGTACTTTTTTTACAGGATGATTGTTTTGTTTGGACCTCTTTGCAAAGACAGAAGCAATAGCAGCTAGAATAAGTTTAAGACTTAAATCTGTGTTATAGAAACACAGAATTGTTAAAGTTGGGAAAGACCTTTAAGGTAATCACGTCCAACTGTTTACCCAGCCTTGCGAAGTCCACGACTGGACCATGGCCCTTAGTGTGACATCTACGCATCTTTTAAATACCTCCAGGAATGGTGACTCAACCACTTCCCTGGGCAGTCTGTTCCAATACTTAACAAACCCTTTCAGAGAAGAGATTTTTCCTCATATCCAATATATCCGATATAAATCTCCCCTGGCGCAACCTGAGGCAGTGATACAAGCACTATCATAATAGTCCTGTAAACTACCTGCAAGTATCTTAATGCATGGATTTAAAACCAGAAAGGTTAGCTCTTAGCTATCTCAAGAGAATTTTAAAACTTGATCTTCCTGTTTCTTTTATCCAGAGCCACCCTTAATGATGCTGGGTCTAAAGTCTAGTCTTGTGATTATGTTCCAGCTTCTGTTTCATTTTGAGGTCAGAGCTAGAAAATGACAGTCAGTAAAGTGATTGTCTTTTCTGTCTAGTTAGCTTATTTCTGTGTTTCTCTTGTATTGATTCCTTGATGAATCTAAATCAAAGTGAACGACAGCTTTTCTTGGTGGTTTTGATAGAATGGAACACTGAAAACAATGGCTTTTTAACCTAGCTCGTTAGTTGAGATTCTGACTTCTTGTCACAGAATCTTGTGTGATTTGTTCCTTAGAAGAAAGTTGAAGGAACCTGTCAAAAATGGACAGAAATATCTGTATTAAAAATATGTTGCTAGATCTTACACAGTGATTTTGTTTAACTTATGCTCAGAAGTGCAGACTCTGATATAAATATTTGTTCTCTGCATCCATTTGCATTTCTGAGTCCTACTGAGTTTCAGTTTTTACATTTTGTGACATTAATTTTTTCAAGCAAATTTATGTTTTAAAGGAAAAAAAAAAATAAACAAGGAAAAAGGCAGAGTTTTCCCCTACCTTGGCTAGTAGCTAAAACTCGCAGTAGTGATAAGGAAAGTTAAGTTTCATGTTACACGATGTGTTCGTGCTCTGCATTCTTGCCTATGCGACTCTTACTGCCTAGCAGCAGGTTGTGCACTGTGAACAGTAATTGTCAGCTTCAACATAAAGAGAGGTTATAAACTGCTTTCAAAGAAGACTAATAGGAAGAAAATGCATAGCTGACTTGACCTGGGAGCTTGTATGCCTGCAGAGGACTATAGAACATGGTTGCAGGTGATGGCAGTGCGGACTGCTTAATTTTGTTACAGAGCAAATTGCTTGTGTCTTTATTCTCTTCACTGTGGAGCACTAGAGCATCTGGATGTATGTCACAGCAGTTGTAATAATTAGCTACAGTAGAAATTGTTTTAGAGATGAGCTTATCTGAACTCACATTAATCTCACTGTTTCCATGTTCACATGTTGCCTCCTTCTGTTTGCTGCTTCTGCTATTTCTCATCTAGCTGTGGTGTATCACTGTAGGCTGAGTGCTTGCTGCATATCCACTGTGGGATTCAACGTTTTTTTAGTTTCCATGGTAATGAACATGGCAGAAATATTTAAATATTTTTAAAATACAATAAAAATAGGCCAGTTGAGGTTCAGCAAGAGCTTGTGACTGCTGCTTTTTTAACATAGCAAAATGTTCCTGATTATGACTGTTCCTGATGTTCCCTGGCAGTTCAGCAGTGGAAACTTGATTTGCAAGGATCTGGAAAAGTCATAAAGCTCTGCTGTTGTTAATTACTTACATATTTTAATTGAGAGTGTTCTGATATTGTTATAGAGTGGATTCACATGGGAGAGTAAAATGGAGACACTTCTGACACTGGAAAAAGCACTAAGGGTGACATAACCAATGGTTACAGAAGTGAAAAAGACTGACTTTACAAAAATTTTAAGGGTACCTATGTAAAGGAACACATTGGAAGATTTTCTTTTGCTTAATACATAAAGAATATTGATTTTGTTTCCTTATTATAAAACTAAGATATGATGAAAAAATAAGAAAACATCAGTGTTGTAATGAAAATTTTTCTTCCCTCTATCTTTGTCTGACTCTATGGTTGCCAGTTCACATATATCCATTCAAAATCTTATTAGTATAAAGATACAGTAAAATGATGCACGTTAACACTAAAAACAATTATTAATGTTGCTTCTTTATAATTTTACTTGTTCAAAGTATTGTATTAGAAACAAGTTAGCTTACAGACTGTTACTAAGTACCAGGGAGATAAAGGCTGCAGTCTTTTTTCTAAGCCCTTTTTCCTTGTTTATGGCTAAGTAAACAACAGTATAGTTTGCATTTTAGGAACTAATATTATTTAACAAAATATTTTCAAACTAATCTAGGGGGCAGGGGAAGAAGAGTTGGTGTAATGCTAAAATCTGGATCTTGCTCCATCCATAGCACTTGATTCAAACATCTGCTCTTGGAAAGCAAACAAAAATCACCCACAAAAAAGTCAGTCCCCAAAACTACCTAGTAGAACTCCTTTGAATATTCAACAGTTCAAAAGCATTTTTAAATAACATATTTCCTTCTTGGTCATTTAAAATGCTAAACTAATCTGCTTGCTTTCTTTTGTGGATATGTTTTGTGCCAGTACTTCCAGCTGTTCTACTATCTCGAATCTGTGGTCCGAAACTTAAACTGTGTCTATTGTTCCACAAAGCTATGTGTGCATGTCAAGTTCAGTTAACTGTATTTTGTCAAGTGTATGTTAAAATGCCTTTCAGTTAAAGAGAGATTTTAGAAAAAGTGTTTTAAACAGATTGTTGTAGCGTAAATTGGCTCCAGAGGTACAGTGAAATAAATACAGAAGGCTTAAGATGCAAATGTTTGCATGCTGCCTCGAGAGTTTTCCTCATAGATACGACACAACTTTTCATTATAGGCACTCCCTGACAATGCTTAATTTGTTAACTGAATTTCTTAGCGCAATACAAAAGCTTTCAAATTCCGTGCCTTAAATATGGATTTCAGATTTCGCTTCTAGATCTGTTTAGTGTATGAATAATACATAAACTAAACTGGTCTTGAGCTGATGCTTCTATTTCATTGTTCTCCTCTGACATCCCTGTATCTGACTTGCAGAAAAGTACACTGTGACAATGTGTTTAGGTTTAAACAATTACAGATAATTAGAGTGGTAAATGTCATGATATACAAGTGTTGGTGAAATATGTTTTTAATTATTACTTCGCTTTGTGTCATATTTCATCCCTTGAAGCCAGCAATACCCTCAAGATTCTTTAGCCCATTTATGGAACTTCTCCACTCCCTACTAATTATCTGTAATTAATACCTTGCTAAAAAGTTGGAGTTGCTTAGTCTTGTCCTAGTATAATTCCTTACCCATATGTTTAAAAATGTAGCTTAATTTTAATTCAAAGTAAATTCTTTCACAGATAAATTTTACTGAAATTTTCTCTTCCATTCGGAGGCAAAATAAAAATATATGTGTTTTTTTTTAATCTCTGTATTATTCACTTTAGTAGAAAATAGTTTGCATTCTATTAAAAAATCTTCTTTAAAACTTAAACAGAAAAAAAAAAGGAAACTGTAACAAATATTTGGAATTGGAAGTTACGAGGCCATTTCTGGTTTCATTGGCAATTTATCTCTGGGCCTCTTTACTAAAGAGATCGCTCCATTTTGTATATTTTGGAGCTACAGTTCCCTATTCCTTTATATTTTCTGTTGACCTTTTTGGTGTCTTGATTTTTTAAAGAAATATAAATATTTTCTGTTCAATTTAAAAGTATTCTAGAATTTCTTTTTTGAACCTCCTATTTTCTATATAGTATTCTGAAATAAATCTTTCATGTCAGTATATCTTCTTGTGTCTGTTTTGTTTTGTTATTCAAATGCTTAAAAGCTTCCAAAGAACAATATGACGCTTGAATTACTTTTTGAAGTGGGCTGTTTAAGAGACTCTTCTTTTTGATTGCAGTCATGAAAACTAAAATGACAAAAATTACTACTTTAAGTAATATAAAAGTGATAACTTGATTTTTCCTAAAATGTCTGTCTGTGTTAACAATACAATTCATGTGTATAATACTGATGAATTCTTAAATTTCACTCATGCATTATAAAACAAGAATAAAACCTAAAAATTTTCTTCAAAAGTCAAACTGTATTTCAGCGCTCTATTTGGATGTTCTTTAACCCACTTAGACTCTTGTAATCTTGACAATTCTGAATTCTTGAATCCTAGACAAGACTGTGAATTACTGAGCATAGTATCTGGAGTGTCACATTTTATTTGAAACACAAATTTGTGGACACACGGTTAAATTTGACACCGTGGAAAGTTTATTTCAGGATTTGTAAAGGAAAGCTTATGCATTGCAGAGCTAATTATTGTGCTTTAAGGATTTTTCTGACATCTTTTTTGAGGTTGCTGAAGCTGGTAACAGCCAACATGCTAGTAGGATGTTTCCCTGAAGTTTCACCAAAGGCTCCTTAAAGAAACTGTACAGATTTGGGAAAAGAGTAAGCATTTATCAGAGCAGATTATTTGTTAGAAGATAAAAAGCAAAGTAAAGTGCATGACCAGTTTTCATAGCAGTATATCCCAGTGGGGTTTTGTGAATATCTGTGCTGGGACCTGTGCAGTTCATTTTGCTTATAGATAGTTTGAAACGGAAGTGGAGATACCCATTCTTCCATTTTTTTTTCTGGGTAGTAGAGATGTGAGCTAACTAAGATTTATAGAAGAATGCTATGATAAGTTGACAGGTAAGTGTAGATAAAGTAAAGGAGGGCAAAATGGTTGATTGGAATTTTGAAGTAAGTTCCACACATGAAATGACTGAAAAGATGTTGATCTCTTTACCTGTGGAATCATGTGTGAAGAGATGTGGTGGATCATATTGAAGGGCTGAGAAGGTGGTTTTGCACTCTTTTCTGTCAGAACAACAGAGCGTGTGATGAAAAGAGTGATAACTCTGATCTCTGATGCAGGTGCTAAAAAGCATCACTATTCAAAAAAGTAATTGAGCGGATTCAGGGTTCTTGTAATTCACTGAGGACTGTTAAGGCAGTTGCTTCTGCTTCAGTGTGTCCCTTGGGGACTTCTTAGTTTAGGTATTTCTGAAGCCAGAAGAATAGCTTCATAAGAAGACAAGCAAATATTCTGGTAATGTAAGAAGATATGAATGCCTTGTTCTTATTTACTTAGTCTTGACTATTCACTTTTAGCTGCTACTAGAGACTAGATACTGGGCTAGTTAGCCTGTGGTCTTATCATATTAATCCAGTTTTGCGAAAGACCTTATCTTAAATTATACTTCCTTGCTACATGTTACTCATGTTTCTGGATGGACTGGTAGTTCAGCAGTATGAACAGAGACTAGAACTTTTTTTACCTAAATTGAGTAAATTCATCTTGAGGTAATCCTGTCCAGTAAGCTCCCAGTTGCTGCTTTGTTCCTACCTGTGTTTTGGCTTAAGAGATTCTGTTCCCCACTCAGTTTTTCATTAATAGGATTCTTATAATCGCTAACTATAGAAAGCCAAACTATTTGGGAAGAGCATGTTGAGAGAAGAATGCCTTTTACAGGTGACCAAAAAGTGGACAAGCTTCTTTTTTTTCTGATTTTGTTTTTGTTGTTTAATCTGCAAGGCTCATGGAACAGCATCAAACTTGGCAATTTTGTGTGAAGATCACTGAAGAAAATTGTAGAGGGAAACATAAAAGAAATACAGAGGTTCTTAATTGGCTACCATTCTTTTTATATGCTACAGAAAACCAAAGCATCCAAGGCACTGAAGTCTTGCTTCTCCAATTTCTTAACTTGTTCCCATACTCTAAAAGTTTGTCACTAGAAGGTTGGTGATTTCTTTTGGTGAGGCCTCAACTTTGCCAAACTTTTTTTATATATGTGACTTGTTATTGATTTAGTTAATAACGTAGAGGTTTAGCAGGAGACTTGCATCACCTAATCTAATTCATTTGTGGTTACAAAGTGTTGATTTACTTTTGTAATACTTTGCTGGATAGGTAGAATTTGGCATAAGCATCTTGGAAGATTTTTATTTCTGATCCATCCTGAACCTACCTACCTAACACTGCATGTATGATTCTGGACAGGACTCTTGAGATGTAAGGTTTAATTAATGAAACAAAATCTGTGATTGCTGAAAAGTATGATTTCATTAAAACTGACTGAGGATATTTACTCTTTTTTTAATGACTACAGTGTACAGACTATGACCTGGATTATGGAACTGAATGTTTGCATCTGGCTCTGAAATACTGTAAAACAAATGCCAAACTTGTCGAAGGAACAGCTGATCTCTGGAAGGTAAAGGCAATAATAATCTCTCTGTTTTATATGTCTCTTAAAATTAATAAAATTTGTTGCATTAATGTTTAGATGTATTTTGAATTGTAATAGGCTTTCTCTTCTAAATCTCAGAATTATTTTTGGATTATCATAAGCTGCTTTTAGAGTTCATTGTTGTAGACAGACTTGGGCAGGTGTTACTTGACATACCCGATGAAGACAGTATTTAGCTGGAAGTTGGAAAACCAACTAGGTAATTGTGAATAACTTGAGAATCCGTAAAACTAAATCTGTAATCTCTAAAATTAAGACCATTCCTTTAGGAGATAAGCTTTCTCTTTTCTTCTCTGAAAAGATATAGAAATACCGTATCTTTTGTCTGTTTTCCTCCACTTCTCCTATTAGAACATCGCTTTTTCTCTGATGCCAAATACCTGGCTAACAGTTTGATTTTTAGAGCAGTTCATTACCTTCAGTAACACTGTAATGTTAAAGACCCCTTTGAACAATCTTTTAAAATGTTTTTAAACATCATTCACCTTTTCTGATAATCTGTAGGTTCCTGTTGACTGACAAAGCAAGTGTATATAGACCTAAAGGATAGGTCTCTGCTGCTTTAAAGTATCCCTTTTCATTGTTTGGAAGGTGGGACATTTTCTTTCTCAGTAGCTCATTATTCTTCTAGCAGCTTTTTTCTGCTGTTGTGTCATTCAATTTTTAAGTGTTTACTTTTTTATAAAATACTATTATTTACCACATTGAAGGATCTGGAAGCAGCTCAAATCACTCCATCCGTCTTTGACAGTAAATTTCCTCCAATGGGACATGATTTCTATTAATATGACAGTAAATCTTACACAGAAGGGTAATTTCCTGAATCTCCAGTCCAAATTTCCTGTACCGTGTAACAGCAAAATTTACTTATGCATTGGTTGCATACAACTAGTTCTTTCAGTATCTTTCTGGGAACATAGTCTTTCTGAAACAGTATATTGTCTGTTTTCCTGTTCAGTTGTCTAAGGGACAGATTATGTCATGCATATTTGTATTACATCACTTTTTGGATGGTTTCATTGTGCTCATCGTAAAGCATGCTACTTCCATGAGGGGTAAAAAATGTAGCCATAATGTTAGTTTAGTTTTTTATGTTGTTTATTTAGTTCTTTATATCTGTAGTATCTACTCTTAGATGAAATGTAGTCTTTTGACCTAAAATGACAGAATAATCAGACTGAAAGAAATTATGTCATCTAGTCCAACACCTTGCTGAAATGGGGTCAGGATGTTTGGATAAGGTTTCTGTCAGCCCCTTTCTCCAGCTTTTCAGGATACCTCTAAATGAGTATTGGACCCTTGAGCATATTGAATACTTCCCCGTTTGTTGACCTCTAGTAGTTTGCTGAGGTTATTTCACATTTCCCAGGTTATTAATAAAGATATTTGCCAGTATTGTCCCTACTATCAGCCCTTGAGGAACAACACTAGTAACCAGTCCTCAGTTATACTTCAGACTTGACCTTGTGCACATATCTAAGACAGAATTGTTGAAGTATTAGGGCCATTCCAACGTTGGTGAAATGAAATCTTAATGCTGTTAGCAGCAGCACCCGTTTTGGTGCTGATACTGTACTGCAGGTGGTGTAGAACAGTGAATATGCTATTTTAGTATACACAAAGATGCTGGTACCATGTCATTAAAATACCTATGCCTTCTCACATCCTATTCCCTGTCGTATTTTGTAGCTAAAAGTCATTGGTGTCTTCCGTGGCTTGTGAAAACAAAGACATAAAAATTATGAGGTCTGTATATTAAATTGTTTCTGCAGCAGATACTTGTATCAAAGGCTACAGAGGAAGATAGCTCCTTCCTTCTTGAATAGCACCTGGTATTGGTCAGTCTGTATGGGAGTGTTTGGCAGGTGACTTGGAGCAGTATCGTTAAAGAAGGCAACACTCGTGCTCAGTGTGCAGTTTGATGAAATGCAGAAGGCTGCCAATTTTCTCAAGTGATGCTTGCCCAGAGAATGGTTAGGAGCTATTGCTGTTTGTTCCTAATGACCTTTCAGAAGCAGAATTGTCTTTCCATAGCTTTCAGAATAATGTATTTTATACTATGTCGTTAGCTTTTTCTTTGTTTCCCATAAGGCTTTTCAATGCTGACACAAGTTTTATTTCATATGCCAAGAACTCCTGTGCTCCCAATGACCCCAGTCTTCCTTTTTCAACACAAGTAAAAAAGGTATTCTATCCAGATAAATGAGAACTGAAATAATCATTACTCAGTTGAGAACTCTGGAGAAGAATTTCTGAAGTACAAGCATTAAAAACCAGTTTCATTCTGTGTGGACCTCAACAGATCTGATATTTGTAAGAATTCAGTTTATTAGGTGCGTGACCTATATATAATATTAAAAGGCTCAAAGCTGTGGGAAAAAGTTACTTTTGTGTCCACACATGCTGTTTGCTTGAATTAACTCTAATTATTCTAGCTGAGCTTTCTCTACTTACAGCACATGAAAAAAGGTAACATCTCAAAGTCATTTATGGCTAAAGCAAGAGGTAGTTTGTTTACTTTCTGGAAGCAAATGACAAATCTGAAATCATTCTTTGTAGTGGCAACAAGCAGGCAGGAACACTGAAATTACTTGAGTGTTATAAATATTTATAAGTTCTATTATAAATGTAGTTATTCTGTAATTACTTATAGCTGGGATCAGGATGGCAGAAAAGGAAACAGAATGACACTATCAGCAACACATTTTCTGTTTCTCTGTGCTTGACACCTTTGAAACAAAATGACCTTAAAAGTTCTGGGGCAATATCCTCTTAAATAAAGTCATGTAACACAATGTAATTGGAGTCTAATATATATGTGTGTGCATAGTGCAGATGAAAACTGTGTTGTAAAAACTTTTTCAAGGTCTGATGTGCATTTAAAACTTAATGCTGATAGTGCAAAAAATCCTCACCATTTCTAAAACAATAGAACATCTTCTAATCTTACAAAAATACCCCATATGAAGATCTGTATGATACCTTAGTATAACAGAAGGAAATATTTCATTAAAGTGAAGTTCGTTTTGTGTATGCATGATCGTAACCTGATTGTTAAAGTGTTATGTTTTGCACTTAATGTACAGTTTTGTACATTACAGTGATGTAATGTACAGTGATGTAATGTACAAAATGTAATGTACATCACTCATCTCAATGAGTTTGAAAAGACTTTTAAATATTAAATTTGAATAACCTTGGGAAACTTTCTAGGTGGTGGAAAGCGGCAGTCTGACAATTGAGAGAGAAGGGCACACAGGAAAATAAACGAACCAACCCTTGTCTGATGATTTTGAGGCTTTGATAAATAGACATAGTAGGTTGTTTCTTATACAGAAAAGTAGAGAAATATTTACTAACTAAAACTGTTCTGCCTTCCCCAAATACGCAGATGATGGTTTCATATTGTGTGGTGGTAAGGTGATTCTGCCCTTCTACTCTGCTCTTGTGAGACCTCTCTCAGAGTATTGTGTGCAGATCCAGTGTTCTCAACATAAAAAGGGCATAGGACTGTTGGAACAAGTCCAGAGGCGGGCCGCAAGGATGATCAGGGGGCTGGAGCACCTCTCATATGAAGACAACCTGAGGAAGTTGATGCTGTTCAGCCTGGAGAAGAGAAGGCTGCTTGGAGACCACAAAGCAGCCTTCCAGTATATGAAAGGAGCCTATAGGGATGCTGGGGTGGGACTCTTCATTAGGGGCTGTAGTGAGAGGACAAGGGGTAACGGCTTCAAACTTAAACAGGGGAAGTTTAGATTGGCTATAAGGAGGAAGCTGTTTACTGTGAGGGTGGTGAGGCACTGGAATGGGTTGCCCAGGGAAGTTGTGAATGCTCCTCCCTGGCAGTCTTCAAGGCCAGGCTGGACATAGCCTTGGGTGACATGGCTTAGTGTGAGGTGTCCCTGCCTGTGGCAGGGGGGCTGGAATAAGATGATCTTAAGGTCCTTTCTAACCCTAACTATTCTATGATTTGTGTTGAGTTTTAGTATTTGGCCTAGTGATGTTCTGGATTGCAGCAGTAACGTTCAGAAAATCTTGGAGCACTAGATGCTCAAGGAGACAAAATGAAAATTAATGTTTTTACATGAAGAGAGAGAATCTGAGTAATTAGAAGCCTGTGAGTTCGATATTGATCAACAAAGCAAAAGGGTGCTGCAGGCATAACTTGATTAATAGAGCATTAAGGGATTAATGTAATGAATGTCAACCATTTACTTATTTTATGAAATTGACTTCAAGCCTTTTTTACAAGATTATGGCCTTGGCTGAAAAGTTGGTAGTGCAGATACAATATATGGTTGGCAGAAGCTTGACTTGTTGCTAAATAGTATGCTAATTAAAAATAGGATGAGTGTAATTGCATGAATCCTTATTAAATAGATTAAAAATTGGATAACTGATATATATTTCAAAAGATAATTCTCACTGCATACAGTTCTGCAGAAACTGTTGTTGTTTTTACGCTATTTAACATTTGTCTGATAAAGTGTGTAGGCAGCACAAAGATTTAAAGATTTGTAAATAAAAATATAACTGATCAAACATAACTTATTGATAAGGAATGCTTGACAGACATTTAAACAAAAGGTATGCTTTTTATTGCTGCCAAAACCAAAGAAGCGTTTTTAGAAACAGAATCAGCGTAGGGCATATTTAGAGTATTGTTCTCGGGAGGCAATGATTTTGAAACTGAGGTAGGTATCACAGTGGATAATAGGTTTCCACTGTGGGCAAAATACATGTCAGCCACAGAGAAATAAGAACATGAGTTAGAAAAGAGGTGTTTTAGGATTTCAAATGCATCTGGAATATTATTGTCAAATCTGGACTCAAGCTCTGTGCAACTGTTGAGAAATAGAGAAGGTTCACAGAAGAGCATGAAAAAGATTAAACGGTAATTTGATAAGTTTGTAAAGATTTAGCTTAATGTGATATTTAAAAAACCTCAAACAAGCAAATGTATGAGGTAGAATATCTTCTGCAAAGTGAGGGAGGACTCCTGTGTGTCATTTTTCTTGCTTATTCTTTTTTCAGTTCCTTTTGCACCTCATGGGGTGTGAGTGGGGAATGATGCCTTACTTTCTGGTACAGAGTGGTAGCTAAAATATTCTTCCTGGTTGATTGGGCTAGATCTGAATTGCTTCTGACTGGTGTGAGCCTTGAATGCAAGTCCACTTTAGTGAAATTAAAGGTAAAGCAGTGTAGCTGCTCAGGACAATAAAATTGTGTTGACTAGCCTTGAAAGTTGTTTAAAACAAATGCATACTAAATCAATGGTTAGAATGAGACCAAAGGGTGTTTCTGTCATGGTTGCCTGCCTTTTTACTAAATCTCATCTAAATTGCAAGAGCACCTCTTAACACAAGACAATTCAGACACCTTATAAATATCCGTACTTTAAGAGAAACTTTAATTGAATTTAGCATCTTACTAAATACTGAAAGAGGTATAGAGAATCCCTCACTTCCTGTGGTGATCATCTGTGGTAACTAGCAGGGGTTCTGTGTCTGTCAACATGACTATTTTCATATAGTGTATAGGAGCTTGTATCTGAAATTAGCTTATAAGGTTATGAAAGAAATATATATGGATAGTTTGATGTGGTCTCAGATGACTTATTTCTCTAGGAAACCACACTAGGAAGCATTTGTTGATGTCTTTCTCAGAATTTCAGAAGTTATTTTAAAGGTTCATTCATAATTCTGTATTATTCTGTGCTTTTTTCTTGAAGACTGAGCCTAGTTTATGAAGAAACTTGTAAAATCAGACTATTTAAAAATAATTTTGCATCTGAAAGAGATTGTGAACCTTAGAGTGTATGAGACCACTTTCCACAGAGTTTAGATAGTCTTATTTCATAAAAGTTTTTTAGATAGTAATCTGTTACAGGTTACTGAAAGTTCAATATAAAAGCCCTTTAGAAAGAGTTAATTAGAAAGAAACCTTGCAACAGAATTGGTCACTTAATAACTCTTTGTCCTTAAATTTAAATTCAAGACATTGATTTTTCCCAACAGTATGCTCAGATACCAAAGATTGCTCAGGCTAGTTTCATTCTCTGGCTGCTTCTCCTGCAGGACAAGCTGTAGGGAACTAAGTTAATTTTTCATTTTAAAAAAGTATAATTCCTTAGAGAAATGATGAGCAATGAGAAAGGTAATCTTACTCTTCTGTTTCTGACTACAATGCACAGCTTAATTTATGAGATGGAAAGTGGTCAAAAGAATCCTTATGTTATAATCAAACAAGCATTTACTTGGATACTGAAATGCTAATACCCATAATGGTATGTGTCTGCTGTAAGATTTACTTTAAAGCACTAAAGCTTTTGGAATCCTATTCAGTCCATTTCAAAAAGAAAGATAAAAGTTATTCAGACTCTAGAGAAACAAATGCTGAAAATCCAGTAATGTTTTATTTAACATAAAAGGAAGTTACAGTAAAAATAAAGACAAATATTTAGGAGTTACTCCTGTATCAGTTCATGTCACTGCATGTCATTGCAAAGACGTTGCTAGTAAAGGCTGTTAATGTCTTGTGTAGATGCTGGCTTTAGTTTTCTCATTGTATTTGCAAAGCCTAGTACTGTGTCTGTCCACCACCATGAGCGTACAATGGCAGATATGAAAGCTGTTTTTTCCAAGTACCAAGTTAATACTCAGCTTATTATTGTCCATCTAACTTGGTCTGATTAATGTCTTCAAGAAGATTTTGATGGGTTTTAATCCTCTGAAAGCTCATACAAAGCCTACGGTAGTCTCACTCCCACTGATTAATTGGACTCTCATTAATGGTAATAGTCTTGCACTACTGAATAATTACTGAAATAATGAGGCTTCTCCCTAGCTGTCATTTTTTTTAGGATCACAACTCCCATAAAAAAATTAGTCTATTTCACAGTAAAAATTATAGAATAGAATGGGTGTGTTAAAATAGGTGCAACAGCTTGTTTTTATGATTCTGCAACAGGTTAAAAGTAATTTTAGGTTTCAGATGAGATCTAAGCACATCTAAGTATTTAGAGAAAGGTTTCTCCTGAGTCTCCGGTAATTTTTGCAACTCCTGACTCGCTGGTGATATTTTACCAGAATTAAGAAATTGACAGTATCATTTGTTTATGGTATTTCAAATGTAAAAAATTGCCTCCAGGGCATTATTTTATTGGTTTTACATTCCTTCCTCCTGTGTTAAATCTAATGAGGCTTGTCTGTCCTTTAGGTGACCTACAAGCGGGATCTGTATGCTGCTGAATCGATTATTAAGGGTATGTGTTCATCCATGTGGCTCTCAGTGTGCATATTTCTAAGTCTGTCTTGTGTGCTGTAGTTTTGAGTGTCTTTAAGAGAAGTTTTACAACAAATAAAATGTGCTTAGGCAAGTTGTTTTAGATTGATCACTGTAATACTTATATTATGCATTATTTACCTTCATTTACTTCTTTTAGAATAGAGAACTGTAGAAAATGTTGTGTATACTAGAGTCAAAACAGAGATTAACTTTGTGTGTTTTTATAATAAGCAATTTTTTATCTGTAGTTCAATTCTGAATATGTTCCGTCTTTCTAATCTACAGCAGTAGCCTAGAAAACAAATATTAACTCTTTATGGCTCTTCTCTCTTTCATATACAGCAACTTGTTATTTAATTTATAAATACTTTGTTGAACTAGTTTTTCACCTTTCCCTGTAATGGTAACAGTGGTTTCATTGCAATTTAACATGAAGACTAGACTAAAAGCAATGTAGAAACGAAGAACTCTGAAATACCGTTTAATGAGCATACTCAAGGTTATTGTACACTCTTAGGCACTGATTCAGGGGAATCTTGCTTGACTGTTGTTAAGAACAGAGGGATAAAAGCGCCAGAAACTGATGAGTAGAAAGGGACATTCTTTAGAATAAAATAATCTTTCTAGAAAAAAGGAATGTGGTTCTTATTTGAAGAGAAAACAAGAGCAAAACCCGTGTCCTCTTAGAGCATGGTGAGTGATTGGCTAGTTGTTGACTTTGATGGCTCATGTGTTAACAGATCCAGTATTGGCTTAGTTTCTGGTTTGGATTATTCTGTTTTCAGCTGTGATACAGTTAACTTTTTCCTTTGTCTTGATTTCAGTGAGGCATTTGCCACTATCTCCTATGACATTCTTACTGACAAATTAATGAGGTACAGACAAGGAAAATGGACAGTGGACAGTGAGGTGGACTGAAAACTGGCTAAGCTGCCAGGCTTAAACAGCAAAGTTCAGCTGAAGCCCAGTCACAAGTGGTCTATCCTTGGGGTGAATGCTGGTTAAAATCCTCACTAATAATCTGAATTACAGGGCAAAGCATAGCCTCTACAAATCTGTAGATGTAAAATCCGGAAGAGTAGTTGATAGACTAGGAGGTTGTGCTGCTATTCAGAAGGACCTTGATAGGCTGGAGAAATGGATGAACAGAAATCTTGTGAAATTGTGTGGAAGCATTCCTTTCAGTTAAGGGACATGTGAGCAATCCAGCCTTTGACTTAGCCTCACTCTAGTTGTGAGCA